>ML786510.1:32564-45650 GCA_009831015.1 Picea engelmannii | reverse complement strand
CATCCAACCATGTACCAAGTATGTACCAATCATGTGTCAACTACTCATCAACTATGACTCATCAATATGTACCAACATCATCAACTATACACTTCATGTATGTGCGTCGACTCATCAACTACTTGTCTCAACCATGTACTCAATATGTACCACAACCAAAATCCCTTATCAATTTTATCATCCAAATATGATTTGTAGCTCTGTAATATACCTGGTTTATATGATCACAAACCTGCAAACCTTCCTTAACTTTAAAAACAAGAGACTAGCATTTTCATCAAACTTTTCTTTAGTCTCACATGCCTAGTTTTGGATTAGTCAACAACCCTAACTTGAAGCAATCATAACTTTGATATTGTAATGTATAAATATATGAAACTGATACACAATGTTCTTCATTGTGTTTTATGAAATTCCTCTAAGTTTCACTACTTGGAATCTCTCAGAAAAGAAGTTATAGCAAAAATGGCATACCTTGTTGAATTCTGACTTATTCTAGAGAGCGACCTTGTAGAACATGCCCAAACAAAATGTTTGATGAAATCATCTGAAAATATTGCAAAAAATACTACATACTTTACCCTAACCAACGCATTTGGTCTCGCTGAATTTGGATCTGTTTTGAAGAAGTTGTGACGTTTTTAACCAAAACACCTGATTTTGACTAGTTTCAAGACTGGCCACAAACCCTATTTTCCACGGAGTGTAACTTCAAAAATACAACGACGCAAAAGTTGAATTTTTTTCATAGATACTTGGATATGTTGTCTCACTAGCACAACAATTTCATAGTCTGAATCATTATATAAAAAACGTTATAGCGAAAATGGGGAGATGACCTAAAAATAACATACCTTAGAAAGAATCATCAAAATAATTTATCCTTCATTGCATTTCGGCCTTCGTTTCTTCACCTTCACTCAAAATTTCGGTTTAGATATCCCTGTTTACCTAAGAACAATATATATTCAATATTCTCATGTTTGATTCAAATGATAGAGCCTTGCCTCTTATTTATACTCTCCAAGTAGCTTCCTTAAAAACATCTTCTTAGTCACTTGACACACTTTCCTTATTTTTGGGTTCGGTCCGCTTCTAATTTCTCCATTAAATATATTATTGAAATAATTTATTTTGTATTATCTTTGAATTATAATACACTCATCACTTCACTTTATTATTTACCTTTTAAAATCTCTTAAACCACTTTGATTACTTTGACCTTTTGCGGCTTCTAGATGACATATGAGGGTCCTCCAACTTCGTAAGGCCATAACTCTTAAACCGTGAGGAGTTATGTGACATTCTACATACCACCAAAAATGGCATGACATGTACTATCCATATAGAATATTATTATCTAAAAATATATCATAACTCATATCGTTACCCATCAAACAAACTTGGGTCGATAACCCAAACCTAGGGTCTCCAACTTCTCATGGCCATAACTCTCTAACCATGAGGAATTATGTGACGTTCCACATACCAATAGAAATGAAATGACAAGAACTATCCATATGGGATATTTTCCCTGAAAAAATCACTTTCCTTTATCTCATTATTATACAATTAAGCATGGGTTCTCTTACTCCACAAAGCGTCTTCCCGTGAGGGCTTTCACCATAAGGGGACCACTTTAGAGTTCATCCATATTTACTTCTTATCATCAATGAAAAAACAATAATGTGCCATATTTACATCAAACAATATTGGGTCCATTACCCAAACCTTTGTGCTACGGTTCTTTCTTCAAGGGTTGACATCAATGAAAACCAACCTTAATCAACAATCTCCCCCTTTGGCATTGATGGCAACACTCTGATGCAACATTGAAATCATATCACTCATGCACCCCCAGGAACCATGCCTCTGTCCTCTGCATATGATAAATCTGATCCTCCTGGAACCATGCCTTTGTCCTCTACATCTGATAAATCTCTCCCCCTTTGTCATCAATGGAAAAGGTATCTTTCCATCTAGGGTTGCTCCCCCTGACAGACTGTCCTCTTATGGTTCTTCCTCGTGTACATCTAATACATATAAGATAAGCATTCAAAAAGAATTCATTTTTGGAGTAGAAATAACTCCAAGTCTTTCACGAAGATATTCAAAGGCTTCCCATGGAAGTGGTTTTGTAGAGATGTCTCCCACTTGTTCTTTTGTGCCCACATACTCAACTCTGATGTTCTTTTCTGCAACCTGTTCCTGTAGAAAGTGATACTTGATTGGAATGTGCTTAGTCTTGGAGTGCATCACCAGGTTTTTTGAGATACTGATGGCACTTGTATTATCACAATATATTGGAATGGGCTCATCATACTCAACCTGTATATCTATCAAAGTTTGTTTCATCCAAAGAACCTGTGTACAACATGTTGTTGCTGCAATATACTTTGTCTCAGCTATAGATAGAGATACCGATGATTATTTTTTTCTTAGCCATGATACCAAACACTCACCTAAGTAGAACCCTGCTCCACTAGTGCTTCATCAATACAACCTGCCCAATATGCAACTGTGTAGGCAATAAGTGATAGATATTTTCCTTTTGGATACCATAATCCAAACTCTTATGTTCCTTTGAGATATCTAAAGATCCTCTTTACTACTAATACATGTGATTCCTTTGGTGCTGCCTGAAATCGTGCCACCTGTCCAATTGCCTGCATTACATCTGGTTTAGATTCTGTCACATATAGTAAGATTCCAATCATTGACCTATATTGCTTCTGATCTGTAGACTTTGAATCATCATCTTTGCTCAACTTACAACTGGTTTTCATGGGAGTGATAACTAGTTTGCAAACTTCCATTCTGAACCTCTTTAGCATTTCTCTGATATACTTGGTTTGAGAAATAAAAATTCCTTGGTTTCTTTGACGTATCTGAAGTCCTACGAAAAAAGATAGTTCTCCAAGTAACGACATTTAAAATTCGTTATGCATGTCTTTTGCAAATTTCTGGCTTAACCTGTCATCATCACTACCAAAAATAATATCATCAACATAAACTTCAATTAACAAAATATTACCTTGACTTACCTTGATGTAGAGGTTGTTGTCTGCACTTCCTTTTCTTAACACTGCCTGTTGTAGATACTTATCCAGTCTGGAGTACCATGCTCTAGGAGCATGTTTTAGACTGTGCAAGGCCTTCTTTAATTTACACACATAGTCTGTGTTTTCTGACAATTGAAATTCTTCTGGTTGTTCAATGTACATGTCTTCTTCAAGTTCCCCATTCAAAAAATCTGATTTTAGATCCATCTGATATACTTTAACATTTTTGGAGCATGCATATGCTAAAAGCAAATGGATTGCTTCCATTCTGGCAACTAGGGAAAATGTCTCTTCAATGTCGATTCCTTCAATTTGTGCATATCTTTTACATACCAATCTAGCTTTGTTCCTTGTAACCTGTCATTCTTCATTCAATTTATTCCTGAAAACCCATTTTGTGATGATCACATTCTTATTCTTTGGTCTTGGAACCAATTCCCAAATGTCATTTTTCTCTATTTGATCCAATTCTTCATCAATGGCCTTATTCCAAAATTCATCCTTGTCGGCTTCTTCAAAACAGTTTGGTTCAATTGTAGATAAGAGTGCTAGGTGTGTTTGTTCTGGTGAATGGATTTTTCTTCTAGTCTTAACTTCTGCATCTTTGTTTCCAATAATCTGATCTAAAGGATGATTCTTTTGTACTCGTTTTCTAGGTGTCTTTGGAGATACTTGTTGAACTTGCTCTTCTACTTCTATCGGATTGTCTTCATCTTCATCTTCCTCTTCTTCTTCAAAAAGTTGTTCCATTGATTTGTTTTCTTCTTTCTTTGATTCTGCTCTGCCTGTTTCATCAATTGTTACATTGATGCTTTTGACAACTTTGTTTAATCTTATATTGTAACACTTGTATACTTTCCCTGTACTTGAGTAACCAAGAAGTATTCCTTTGTCCACATGAGATTCAAACTTTCCCATTCTGCCATCTTCTCTTTTGATGTAACATTTGCTTCCAAAAACTCTGAAGTGCTTCACATTTGTTGGTCTTCCTTTCAATAGCTCGTAGGGAGTTTTATCAATGTTGTTTTTGAGCATTACTTTGTTTTGAATGTGAACTGTTGTATGCACTACCTCTGTCCAAAAAATATATGTCAACTTTGAATCCATTATCATTGTTCGAGCCATTTCTTGTACTGTCCTGTTCTTTCTTTCAACAACTCCATTCTGTTGAGGTGTCCTAGCGATGAAGAATTGTCTTTTTATTCCATGATTGCTGCAATAGTCCATAAATTCCTTTGAGGTGAATTCTCCTCCATTATCTGATCTTAAGCATTTGATTCTTGAATCCATCTCATTTTCAACCATTTCCTTGTAGATCTTGAAAATTTCAAAAGCTTTTGACTTGTTCTTGAGAAAGCAAACTGCAGTCATTCTTGTATAATCATCAACTAATAACATAAAGTATTTTCACCTTTTAAGCCTTTTGTTGTAGTTGGTCCAACTAGATCAGTATGCACAATTTCCAGTGGTTTTTATGTTGAATATTCTTTTGATTTGAACCTGGTCTTTGTTTTCTTTCCTTGTTGGCAATGCTTGCATAAAGTGTTGGTTGGTTTCGTGATCTGGGGCATTTCTCTAACTTCTTCTCTTTTACTGACTTTGACAAGGTTATCAAAATGCATGTGACTCATTATCCCGTGCCATAGCCAACTTTCATCTTCCTTTCCTATACAACACTTTTCATTTCCGATTTTGCTTAACACATATATGTTGCTTGAAGTTCTTGCAGTTGTAGCGACGAATTTCCCTGAACCTTCTTTCTTATCTCACACTTTTGTTAATCGAAAGTAACTTTATGACCTTGGTCACACATTTGACTCACACTTAAAAGATTATGTTTTAGCTCTTCTACTAGTAGAACATTTTCTACCTTTTCATTCTTGTTCCCAATTCGGATTGTGCCTTTTCCAATGATTTTGGATGAATCATCATTTCCAAAGGAGACTGATCCATCTCTTTCCTTTCATAATGTAAGAAACTTGTCTCTATCACCTGTATTGTCTTTTGAACCTCCACTGTCAACATACCAAACACGTTTCTTCTATTTAGGTTGTAGAGTGACTGTGCATTCTTCATTGTTATGCTGATCTTGCTTTCTTATCCATGTCATTTTCTGAGGTTCTTGTTTGTGACTGTTGAGGTTCTTTAGGAGGAACTATTTTTCTGCAAATTTTGGCCATGTGTCCAAAATTGTTACATTTGTAACATTCCACTTTAGTGCTCAAATATTCAAACCTGTTGTAACATCTTCTTTATGTTTCACTAGGTCTTCTTGAATAACCCCTTTGTGTATGGCTCTCTTTGTAGTTATTGTTCCTATTGTTAGCTCTGCAATTTACAACTTTATGTCCAAAATTATTACATGCATAACATAAACCAAAAAATATAGTTTGATACCTGGTAGTTCAAGATCTTATGAACATAGGTGCTCTTATGAATCCTTCTTCTTCTTGAGGCCTGTCTATCTGTTGTTGATCTTGAAATCTGAATCTTCTCGATGGAGGAGTGTCTCTGTAATCTTCCTTGTATATCTTTTTATCCCCTTTGATTATTTCTGCATAACTTTTTGGATTTGTTTCTTGCTCTGTTGTTTTGGATCTTGATCCCTTTTTTGTCTGATTGTATCAAAGTCTAGACTTGTCAAGATAAGATTTTTGACTGTTGATAATGTCATCCAGAACTTTTGAGCTATTCTGCATATTTTTCTTTTAAATATCCTTTCTTAGTGTGACAATCTCTGCTTCCAAGTTTCCAATGATCTTGTCCTTTCCTTCTAGTTGTTCTTTTAGTGCTTCTTCAATTCTTTTATCTTCTTCTATTTGAACCTTCAATTTTGTGATCATTTGTTCTAGTTCTTGAGAGTTTTTTTTCTTATCTAGTTCTGCTTGTAGTTTCTTGCTTTTCTTCTTTTCTCTTCTGATGACTCCTATGGCACTCATTAATTCTTCTCAAAAGTCAACTTTTGCCTCTTCAATTTTTTCTTCATATTCTTCTTCGGAGTCTTCTTTATCAGTCTTCTACTACCATGAATAGAACTCTCCTTGTTTCACTGTCACTGACTTCATCGTCATCTAATGATGAGATGTTTTCTTTGGTGCAAAATTTTTTCTTGAAAACTTTCTTTGTAGTTCTTTTACCTTTATATGTTTGTCTGGATTTTGAGTAATCTTCATCATTTCTCTTTTTCTTATGAGAACATTTGTTAGAAAAATGACCAATATCATCACAATTAAAACAAATTAAAAGAAACTTACCTGTGTACCTACCGTTGGTTCCCTTGTTCAGTATTTTGACGAAGTTGACCACTTCTTCATCATCTTCTGAGACGTCGTTGTTGCTTATTCTTCTTGTTCATTTTTTTTTCTTTGATATTTTGGATGCTTTGAAGGCTGCTTCTTTTACATCTAGATTTTCTTGTTCAATTCTCATCTCATATGCTGTGAAGATTCCATGCAGTTCATCCATTCTTATTGAGTTTAGATCCGATCTTTCTTCTAGTGTTGATATCTTAGAGTTGAATCTCATAGGAAGAGATCTTAGTACCTTTTGAACAATTACAGATTCTTAGATTTTTTCTCCCAATCCTATGATTACATTCACTGTTTCATCGAATCGTAAGAAGTAGCTTGTGATATCTTCATCTTTCTTGATTTTTAGTTGTTCGAACTGACCTCTGTAATTTTGAAGCTTTGTTGCTTTGACTTTTGAATCTCCTTCATAAATATTTCGAAGCTTGTCCCAAATCTCTTTAGCAGATTTACAATGTGCAACTTTTTTAAATATCGTATCACTGAGACCATTCAAAAGTGCATTTATGGCTTTGGAATTATTCTCACCGAGTTTCACTACTTTGTCATTTGTTGGTGGAATTGCTAGTGTTGTGTATCCATCTACAATTGATTGTCAAACTTGAAATCCCTGTGCCTGTATATATGTTTTCATCCTTATGCTCCAAACATCATACTTCTGTCCATCAAACTATGGTATTCCATTTTTATATGAGTTAGTACTCTCCATGATCTACCTTTTAGTGGTTAAACTGACTTCTGAAGGAACCTGCTCTGATACCAATTCTTGGATTACTGAGAGGGGGGGTGAATCAGTAATAGCGTAATTATAATTTTTTTTCTTCAAATGTTATATCAATGTAGAATTATTATCCAATAATGAGAAGTAAGAAATAAACAATCACACACATACACAGTACACCAGTGTTTTATGTGGAAACCCAAATTGGGAGAAAACCACATAATGTTTTTTCTTATGTCTCTAAGAATTACATTCATTGGAAGCACCGACTTACTTTATTTAACAGCTACAACTAGAAGGAGGCTCCAAACCCTTAGTTTCTCAGGCTACAACCTGAGGGAAGTTCCAACTCCTCAATTCTCTGGCTACAACCAGAAGGAGGCTACAACCCTCAATGTTCTCTGTCTACAACCGGAAGGTGGCTACAACCACCTGTCCTTGCCCCGTCCTGCCATCCTGAAGTAGAAGTAGAATGATGGAACCATTGTCACACTATCACTGTGAGATATACCGCTATAAACCTTTACCAATAAATCTAAACCATGCATCAACCAAGCATCAACCTGTACCTCAACCTGTACCATAAACAAGTGCATCAACCATGCACCAACCTGTAATCAACCTGTACCATAAACAAGTGCATCCAACCATGTACCAAGTATGTACCAATCATGTGTCAGCTATTCATCAACTATGACTCATCAATATGTACCAACATCATCAACTATACACCTCATGTGTGTGCGCCAACTAATCAACTACTTGTCTCAACCATGTACTCAACATGTACAACAACCAGAAGCCATTATCAATTTCATTATCCAAATCTGATTTGTAGCTCTGTAATATACCTGGTGTATATGATCACAAACCTACAAACCTTCCTTAACTTTAAAATCAAGAGACTAGCATTTTCATCAAACTTTTCTTTAGTCTCACATTCCCAGTTTTGGATTAGTCAACAACCCTAACTTGAAGTAATCATAACTTTGAACCTATAATGTATAAATATCTGAAAATGATACACAATGTTAGTCAGTGTGTTTTATACGATTCCTCCAAGTTTCACTACTTGGAACCTCTCAGAAAAGGAGTTATAGCAAAAATGGCATACCTTGTTGAATTCTGGCTTATTCTAGAAAGCGACCTTGTAGAGCATGCCCCACACAAAATATTTGATCTAATGATCTGAAACTATTACAAATTTTTTTAAATACTATACCCTAATCAACACATTTTGTCTCACTGAATTTGGATCTATTTTGAAGACGTTATGCCATTTTTACCCAAAACACCTTATTTTGACTAGTTTCAGGACTGGCGACAAACCCTATTTTCCACGGAGTGTAACTCCAAAAATGCAATGACCCACAAGATGAATGTTTTTTTAATAGATACGTGGATATGTTGTCTCACTGGAATAGCCATTTCATGGTCTGAATCATTATAGAAAAAATGTTATAGCGAAAATGGGGAGATGACCTGAAAATAAAATACCTTAGAAAGCATCATCAAAAGAATTTATCCTTCCTTGCATTTCGGCCTTCGTTTCTTCAACTTCACTGAGAATTCCGGTTTAAATATCCTTGTTTACCTCATACACATATATATATATATTCAATATTCTCAAGTGTGATTCAAATGAGAGAGCCTTGCCTCTTATTTATACTCTCCAAGTAGCTTCTTTAAAAACATCTTCTAGGTCACTTTACCCACTTTCCTTATTTTAGGGTTGGGTCCACTTCTAATTTCTCTATTAAATTTATTATTGAAATAAATTATTTTGTATTCACTTTGAATTATAATAAAATCATCACTTCACTTTTTTATTTACCTTTTAAAATATCTTAAACCACTTTGATTACTTTGACCTTTTGGGGCTTCTAGATGACATATGAGGGTCCTCCAACTTCGTAAGGCCATAACTCTTAAACCGTGAGGAGTTATGTGATGTTCTACATACCTCCAAAAATGGCATGACACATACTATCCATATAGAATAGTATTATCTGAAAATATATCATAACTCATACTGTTACCCATCAAACAAACTTGGGTCGATTACCCAAACCTAGGGTCTCCAACTTCTCATGGCCATAACTCTCTAACCATGAGGAATTATGTGACGTTCCACATAACACAAGAAATGAAATGACAAGCACTATCCATATATGATATTTTCCCTAAAAAAATCACTTTGCTTCATCTCATTATTCCACAATTAAGCATGGGTTCTCTTACTCGACAAACCATCTTCCCGTGAGGGATTTCACCATAAGGGGACCACTTTGGAGTTCATCGATATTTACTTCTTATCAACAATGACAAAACAATAATGAGTCATATTTACATCAAAAAATATTGGGTCCATTACCCAAACCTTTGTGCTACTGGTCTTTGTTCAAGGGTTGACATCAATGACAACCAACCTTAATCAAGAATCTCCCCCTTTGGCATTGATGGCAACACTCTGATGTACACTGAAATCATATCACTCATGCTCCCCCTGAAACCATGCCTCTATCCTCTGCATATGATAAATCTTCTCCTCTTGGAACCATGCCTTTATCCTCTGCATCTGATAAATCTCCCCCCCTTTGTCATCAATGGAAAATGTATGTTTCCATCTGGAGCTGCTCTCCCTAATAGATTATCCTCTTATGGTGCTTCCTCGTGTACATTTAAGACATATAAGATAAGCATTTAACAAGAATTGAAAAAGACTTCATTTTTGGAGTAAAAATAACTCCAAGTCTTTCACGAAGATATTCAAGGGCTTCCCGTGGAAGTGGTTTTGTAAAGATGTCTGCCACTTGTTCTTTTGTGCCCACATACTCAACTCTGATGTTCTTTTCTGCAACCTGTTCCTGTAGAAAGTGATACTTGATTGGAATGTGATTAATCTTGGAGTGCATCACCAGGTTTTTTGAGATACTGATGGAACTTGTATTATCACAATATATTGGACTGGGCTCATCATACTCAACCTGTATATCTGTCAAAGTTTGTTTCATCCAAAGAACCTTTGTACAACATGTTGCTGCTGCAATATACTCTGTCTCGGCTGTAGATAGAGATACCGATGATTGTTTCTTGCTTATCCATGATGTCAAACACTAACCTAAGTAGAACGTTGCTCCACTGGTGCTTCATCAGTCATCAATACAACCTTTCTAATCTGCATCTATGTAGGCAAGAAGTGATAGATCTTTTCCTTTTGGAGACCATAATCCAAACTCTTATGTTGCTTTGAGATAACTGAAGATTCTCTTTTCTGCTAATACATGTAATTCCTTTGGTGCTACTTGAAATCATGCCACCTCTCCAACTTCCTGCATTACATCTGGTCTGGATGCTATCACATATAGTAGGCTTCCAATCATTGACCTATATTGCCTCTGATCTGTAGACTTTGAATCATCATCTTTGCTCAACTTACAACTAGTTTGCATGGGAGTGATAACTGGTTTGCAATCTTCCATTATGAACCTCTTTAGCATTTCTCTAATATACTTGGTTTGAGAAATAAAAATTCTTTGGTTTCTTTGACATATATGAAGTCCTAGGAAAAAGGAAAATTCTCCAAGTAATGACATTTCAAATTCATTATGCATGTCTTTTGCAAATTTCTGACTTAACCTATCATCATCACTACCAAAAATAATATCATCAACATAAACTTCAATGAATAAAATATTACCTTGACTTACCTTGATGTAGAGGTTGTTGTCTACACTTCCTTTTCTTAACCCTTCCTGCTGTAGATACTTTTCCAATCTGGAATACTATGCTCTAGGAGCATGTTTTAAACCATGCAAGGCCTTCTTTAATTTACACACATAGTCTGTGTTCTCTGACAATTGAAATCTTTCTGGTTGTTCAATGTAGACTTCTTCTTCAAGTTTCCCATTCAGAAAAGATGATTTTACATCTATCTGATATACTTTAACATTTTTGGAGCATGCATAAGCTAAAAGAAAACGGATTGCTTCCATTTTGGCAACTGGGGAAAATGTCTCTTCAAAGTTGATTCCTTCAATTTGTGCATATCTTTTACATACCAATCTAGCTTTGTTCCTTGTAACCTGTCATTCTTCATTCAATTTATTCCTGAAAACCCATTTTGTGCTGATCACATTCTTATTCTTTGGTCTTGGAACCAATTCCCAAGTGTCCTTTTCCTCTAATTGATCCAATTCTTCATCAATGACCTTATTCCAAAATTCATCCTTGTCGGCTTCTTCAAAACAGTTTGGTTCAATTGTAGATAAGAGTGCTAGGTGTGTTTGTTCTGGTGAATAGATTTTTCTTCTAGTCTCTACTCCTGCATCTTTGTTTCCAATAATCTGATCTAAAGGATGATTCTTCTGTACTCATTTTCTAGGTGTCTTTGGAGATACTTGTTGAACTTCCTCTTCTACTTCTGTCGGATTGTCTTCATCTTCATCTTCCTCTTCTTCAAAAAAAATTGTTCCATTGATTTGTTTTCTTCTTTCTTTGATTCTGGTCTGCCTGTTTCATCAATTGTTACTTTGATGCATTCCATAACTTTGTTTAATCTTAGATTTTAACACTTGTATACTTTCCCTGTACTTGAGTAACCAACAAGTATTCCTTTGTCCACACGAGATTCAAACTTTCCCATTCTGCCATCTTCTCTTTTGATGTAGCATTTGCTTCAAAAAACTCTTAAGTGCTTCACATTTGCTGGTCTTCCTTTCCATAACTCGTAGGGAGTTTTATTAGTGTTGTTTCTGAGCATTACTCTGTTTTGAGTGTGAACTTTTGTATGCACTGCTTGTGTCCAAAAAATATATGTCAACTTTGAATCCATTATCATTGTTCGAGCCCTTTCTTGTACTGTCATGTTCTTTCTTTCAACAACTCCATTCTGTTGAGGTGTCCTAGCGACGAAGAATTGCCTTTTTATTTCATGATTGTTGCAGTACTCCATAAATTCCTTTGAGGTGAATTCTCCTCCATTATCCGATCTTAAGCATTTGATTCTTGAATCTATCTTATTTTCAACCATTTCCTTGTAGATCTTAAAATTTTCAAAAGCTTATGATTTGTTCTTGAGAAAGAAAACTGCAGTCATTCTTGTATAATCATCAACTAATAACATAAAGTATCTCTCACCTTTTAAGCCTTTTGTTTTATTTGGTCCAACTAGATCAGTATGCACAATTTCCAGTGGTTTTGTTATTGAATATTCCTTTGATTTGAACCTGGTCTTTGTTTTCTTTCCTTGTTGGCAATGCTTGGATAAAGTGTTGGTTGGTTTCGTGATCTGGGGCATTTCGTTGACTACTTCTCTTTCGATGACTTTGAGAAGGTTATCAAAATGCATGTGACCCATTCTTATGTGCCATATCCAACTTTCATCTTCATTTCCTAGAAAACACTTTTCATTTCCAATTTCGCTTAACACATATATGTTCCTTGAAGTTCTTGTAGCTGTAGTGACCAATTTTCCTGAACCTTCTTTTCTTATCTCACACTTTTCTGAATCGAAAGTAACGTTATGACCTTGGTCCCACATTTGACTCACACTTAAAAGATCATGTTTCATATCTTCTATTAGTAGAACATTTCCTGCCTTTTCATTCTTGTTCCCAATTCAAACTGTGCCTTCTCCAATGATTTTGGATGAATCATCATTTCAAAAGGAGATTGATCCATGTCTTTCCTTTTGTAATGTAAGAAACTTGTCTCTATCACCTGTCATGTGTTTTGAACATTCATTGTCAACATACAAACCATGTTTCTTCTGTTTAGCTTGTAGAGTGACTGTGCATTCTTCATTTCTATAGTGATCTTACTTTATTATCCATGTCATTTTCTGAGGTTCTTGTTTGTGACTCTGTTGAGGTTCTTTAGGAGGGACTGTCATTCTGCAATTTTTGGCCATGTGTCCAAAATTGTTACATTTGTAACATTCCACTTTAGTGCTCAAATATTCAAACTTGTTGTAACTTCTTCTTCGTGTTTCACT
>ML786510.1:7548-27747 GCA_009831015.1 Picea engelmannii | reverse complement strand
GGTGAGAAAATGGGAAAGTGTGCTTTTATATATTCATTACTTTAACATGTAGGATTAGTCATGTACCTCATATCTTACCGCACATAACTATCTGTCAGAGTGATCACGCTATCCAAACACCATCTGAGTTGCATGGAATAGATGACATGATGAAGGATAGTGTGAGAAATAACGATGTGACAACTAGAGCAGATATGGAGTCCTTTCTGGAGATAATCAGTTGGAAATCGCCGGATGTGAATTCAAGTAATGATGAAACAACACTTTTGGATAGAGAAGGCGGAAAATGATAGCTGCAGTATGAACAAATCAGCGGTGTTGCAGCATGTAAAGAGTGTAGAGCTGGAGTAGTAGTATTTGGCAGAAATGAAAAAAAGAAAGAGTGAACTGGCAAGAAAGAATAACAGTGATCAGTGTATTAGCAGGTACTTCGACCAAAATGGTGGAGGTAGGTGTAAAAACAAATGAGATGGTTGGAAAAGAAAATGGTGTAACCGCGTGAAAAGTGACCATTGTGTAACAGTAGGGAAATTGGCCAACTTATCGGAAATGGGTGTAATAGTAGAAAATCAGCCAATTTGTCTGAAATGGGTGTAATAGTAGAAAATCAGCCAATTTGTCTGAAATGGGTGTAACAACATGGAAATCGGCCAATTTGTCGGAAAAGGGTGTAACAACAGGAAAATCAACCAATTTGTCTGAAATGAGTGTAACAACAGTAAATTGGCCAATTCGTTGGAAAAGGGTGTAACAACAGGAAAATCGACCAATTTGTCTGAAATGGGTGTAACAACAGGAAATCGACCAATTCGTCGGAAAAAGGTGTAGAAACAAGAAAATCGACTAATTTGTCTAAAATGGGTGTAACAGCAGGAAATCAACCAATTCGTTGGAAAAAAGTGTAACAACAAGAAATCAACCAATTTGTCTAAAATGGGTGTAATAGCATGGAAATCGACCAATTTGTTGGAAAAGGGTGTAACAACAGGAAAATCGGTCGAACGCTGCATCACTTAGTTTTTAGGAATTTTTTCAACTTCCATCAACTAATCGTTCGTTGCCTTTTCTGTATTCATCCTTGTTGTTCATCAATTCACTTGCGCATACAAAAACGGCCTGATACCCTTCAAGGATGAATTTATTAGCATAGTAAAAACAATCAAACAAAAACAGAGAAATTTAAATTTTGCTGAGTTTATTTATATACAAGGTCTAAGAAAAATAAGTCCTAAGGTTGAGAAAGGGAAGGAGCAAGCTCCATTCCTTTTAAGAATTGATAACCTGTATCAGTTGAACATCTAGATTTGAATTCTTCCTTTGACAGTGGACGCTGATACAGCCGTAGGCGATGACCATTTGCATGTAACTGTGTATCATATCCATCAATAGTGATCAACCTGACTGTCCCATTGGGAAAAATAGTGTCTACCTCATAAGGTCATAGCCATCGTGTACGCAGCTTACCCTGAAAGTCTTTAAAGCGCGAATCATACAACATAGCCCAATCTCTTTTCTGGAATAAGTTCTTCTTGATGATTTGATCATTCCATTTTGTTCTCTGTTGTTGAATCACTGAGGTTTGATGAATAGCGTCCAAATGCTTTTCATCAAGCTCATTGAGCTGCTGCAGTCTAGCCTTCTGTGCCATAGTCAAGTCAAGGTTGATTGTTGATGTAGTTCTTAAGGTTTTGATTTCGAATTCAATGGGAAAAACAAGGCTCTTCCATATATTAGCTCGTAAGGAGAAAAACCAATTGTGTTTCTCCAAGTAATTCGGTAAGCCCATAGATCTTCATGCAATCTGCCTGTCCAATCCCAACGATGTTCTCTCACTGTTTTAGTAAGAATGGCTTCAATAACTTTGTTGTTACTTTCCACCTAGCCATTGCCTTGTAGATGGTTTGGAGAATCTATTCTATGTAAAACATGATATTTACTGAGTAGGACTTCAAGTTTATGTGATGTGAAAGGGAGTCCTCCATCAATTATTAATTCTCTGGGAACTCCAAACCTAACAAAGATATATTTGAACAGAAATGCTAAGACAAATTATTTTGAGGCCTTAATGAGTGCTTTCACCTCGACCCACTTGGTCATGTAATCTGTACAGACCAATATATATACTTTTTTGTTAGAAGGTGGGTTAATGGGCCCTATGAAATCAATGGCCCATATCTCAAAAGGCTCTAACACTACCTGACGCTGGAGAGGTAGCTCATCCCCATGATTTGGCTGACCCATTCGTTGGCAATTGTCACAAGTTTGAACATATTTCTTGGCATCTTGAAATATGGTGGGCCAAAAATAGCCCATCCTTAAAATTTTATGCTCATTCCTTTTATCAGCAAAATGACCCCCATAAAGGCCATCATGGAAAGCCTTCAACAGTTCATACACTTCATCATCCCTTACACATATCCTGATTTCCTAATCCAGGCCTGTGTAGAAAAGGTATCCTCCTATCCAACTATACCGAGCACTCTTTTGAATAATCTTCCTTCTTTCTCTAGGAGATAAATGGGGAGGTACATTCCCTACAACCAAATAATTAGCAATGTCTGCATACCAAGGTGAGTGAGTAGATACTGCAAACAAATGCGCATCTAGAAAGTAATCATCAACAGGTAAATTATCATCATTTATATGTAATCTTGAGAGAGAATGAGCAACCACATTTTGTTTTCCTGTTCTATCTACTATAGTGATGTCAAATTCTTGTAGTAGTAACAACCATCTTGTCACTCGGGCATTAGTAATAGGTTTATTCATCATATATTTAATAATTGTATGATTAGTATGAATAAAAGTAGGATATCCAGTGATGTAATGCCTGAATTTATTGATTGTATAAACTACTACTAAGAATGCTCTTTCAGTAATTGTATAATTTAATTCAGTAGGAGCCATGTTCTTGCTGATATAGTAGATAGCATAGGGCTCTTTGTCTTCCTGTTTCCCTAGTACTACACCGATTTCAGTATCTGAGGCATCTGAAGAAATGTGAAATGGAAGAGCCCAATAGGTCCCTCTCAAAATAGGAGTTGTGGACAATTTATGTTTTAGATCTGTAAAAGACAATTCACAGTTGTCATTCCAACGAAAGTCAACATCTTTTGTTAATAGAAAAAACAAGGGGGATGCCAGTTTAGAATTTTTTTTAATGAATCTCCTGTAATAGCCAACATTCCCTAAAAAACTTCTTACCTCTTTCTGAGTTGACGGAGTTGGAATATCCAAAATTACCTGGATTTTTGTTGGGTCTACTTGAATTCCCGCACAATAAATGAAGTGTCCCATCACTACTCCCTCGGTCATCATCATATGACACTTTTCTATACTTAAAGAAAGATGAGAATGTATACATCGTTTGAGCACTTTTTCCATATTAGCCAAGGCTTCATCGAAATCAATGCCATAAGGTGTAAAGTCATCCATGAATATCTCCATACAATCATTCACCATATTAGAAAAAATACCAATTACAGCTCTTTGGAAAGTGGCCAGTGCATTACACAAGCCAAATGGGAGAACCTTGTAAGAAAATGTACTCCAATGGCTGGTAAAAGTGGTCTTATCTTGGTCCTGTGGAGCAATTTTTATTTGGTTATAGCCATTGAATCCATCTAAGAAAGAGAAAAACTTTTTCCCAGCTAGGTTGTCTAGAACCTGATCAATAAATGGTAGAGGGAAATGATCCTTCTACGTGGCTTTATTCAGGGCTCTATAGTCTACAAAAAATCTCCATTTTCCATTCTTTTTAGGAACAATAACCAATGGTGAGACCCACTCATTGTCTGAAATAAGGTAAATGAAATCAACATTGAGAAGTTTCTGGAGTTCCTCTTTAACAATTTCTTTAAGGTTTGGATTCATCCTCCTTTGGGGTTGGCAAATGGGTCGGAATTCTTCTTTAATGTATATATGGTGGGTACATAGTTTAGAGGAAATGCCTTTCATATCCATGTTATCCCAGGCAAATGCTTCTTTATGTTCAATCGGTAATTTCATCAATCGGCGAGTTTCAACAGTGGATAGATCAAGATTGATGTTCAAGGTTTTTCCAGGTTCAATTTCTACAGTGATGCTCTTGGAACTGACTTTAGGAAACAATTCAATTATTTCATCATCTGTTGTTACAGCAGTTGCTATTACAGTTGAATCATTTTGATTTTTAGTGGTTTCTGAGAACATTTCTGAGCTCATGTCTTCTTGGATGATGGGGTTGAAGAATCTAATCAATTGATGGTGCGTGTTCCATGTAACAACAGAGGAGTCGTAGATAAAGTAGTTGATTAATTCATCCTCTATCTCATCTTTGAAAATCAGGGCTTTTCCTATTGTTAACACAGGCAGAGCACTTTCATCCTCAGTGTCCATCCATAAATAATTTTCAGGTTCTGCACTAGCTGTAGCATGAGGATACTGGGTTAGTTTTTTTGTGTTATAACCATCAGAGATGGTCATGGAACCAGATCTACAACCAATGAAAGCATCATATGTATCTAACCATGGTCGTCCCATAATTAGAGGGTGGCCCCCCAGACGGGTTTTGGGTTGCAAAACGACAAAATCAGCAGGATACTCCCATGAATCCATGGAAATGACTAAATCATCTATTACTCCTTATGGTCTGATGGTAGAATGATCATCTAATTCGAGAATGGTAGGAGTAGGTCGGACTTGTGTTCTTATTTGCAACAATTGTGTAATTTCTATTGGCATGATGTTAATTTCCGCCCCTAAGTCAACTAACACATGGGGAATAGATGTCTGTCCAATTTTGACAGTGACTGTAGGGTTTTCTGGGTTGCCATATTTAAGAGGTGGGGTTTTTCCTAACATCAGTTTAGACAAATCCCCCACTACATGCATTGTGAGGGGATCCCTTGGTTTTTGTCCAGGTCTTTTTATACAGAGATCTCTTACAGTCTTGGCATAAATAGGGACATCTCTGATCACTTGCAATAGTGAAATATTAACGTGCAGATTTTGCAATTCTCCTAAGATATTGAAAGATGATTATTCCATGGGTTTGGTAATTGTCAGCCTCTCAGGGAATTGTGGGTCTATTGACTCTATTATAGGTTGGACAATTTCTTTTGTATCAACAGATGGTCTTTCCCCTGATTCCTTGTCTGACTCTGAAGATGGAGCATCTTCAATTATTGGCTCGACTATTCTCCCTGATCTTAATTTGATTTCATCACAAGGCATAGGAGTAATAGACAAGGATGGCACATTGTGTATATCTATGTTTTGAACAACCTTATTATTTGGGTTTGGGTTAGGTTGCACATGCATCTGAGGTCGTAAAGGAGGATTTTTCAGTGGGGAATTTGGGGTTAACTACAACTATTGTTGCTGGTACTGGGCTTGGAATTGTTGGTGATAGGGGTTTAGTTGGTGATGATTATGATAACTGAGTTGTTGTTGAGGGCCTCTCCAATATGGTTTCCATTGTCCATGATGATTCTGTTGATGGGCTATAGGTAACCATTCATTGGGATCTTGATAGGGGGTTGACATCTGATGTGGAGGGGGAGCATTCATCTGGCCATATAGTGGTTGATTGTTCCAATAATTAAGTGTTGTAGGAGAGAATTGAGAGTTCATTCCTTG
Organism: Picea engelmannii; assembly: GCA_009831015.1. Lineage (NCBI taxonomy): Eukaryota > Viridiplantae > Streptophyta > Pinopsida > Pinales > Pinaceae > Picea > Picea engelmannii. The sequence goes on along the minus strand of ML786510.1, from coordinate 22,128 downwards.
ACCTCTTGGATGCCATTGTCTCCTTTATGTAATTAGATAGGCAGCCTATGCTTCCTCATTAGTTGCCTTCATTGATGCTTTTACTCCTGGTAGAGAGGGACATTGGTCAGTAGCATGATCTAATTCACAAATAAGACATACCTAGACATTATTCAATGGGCACTCCCTTGGTGGATGTTTATTTCTTCATTTCGGACAGAAAATGAACAATGCTTGCTCTGATTATGCTTTTTTATACTTGATCTTCAAGGTGTCAATTTGTGAAGCAAAAGAGTTAATCATCTTTGTTTTGAAATTTTCTAACAAATTACCTATTTCTTCTCTTGTTGCTCCTCCATTGGATGATTTATATACCCTTGAAAAAGTGGTATCCTTGGTATCTAACCTATTCTTTGTAGATCCTCGAGAACATATTTTACAGAGGTCTACAATGTCCTCATAGGATTCCTTAGATATATCTCCTTTCCCAATCATATTCAGTATATCTAAACAATCTTCTCTAACTCCTTTTAGAAAAATAGTTTTTAAAATGTCTTTACTTACATCTGGATGTCCAGACCTTTGTAGATTATACTGGAATTGTTCCACAAAATATTCAAGGGTATCATCCTCCTTCTGAGACATCTTGAAAAATTCCTCCCTCCGTTCTCTTGTCCGGCAGTAGTCTTGGTACTTGTTCAGGAAAATATGCCTCATTTGTACCCATGTTGAAATGTTCTCTCCTCTTAGGCTCATAAACCATCTTAACGCATTACCCTTCAATGTAGCTGGAAATAGTTTAAGCTTTTGTGTAGTGGTAGTGTAGTCATAGCTTCTACGCAAAATGTCAAATTAAAATAGAAACTCATCCGAATCCTCAGTAGAAAATCCATGAAAATTTGGCAGATCTGAGAGAGGTATGTTTTTCATATGAGCCATCCCTTGTGTGGGAACATCAGAAATAGAAAAAACCAGGGTAGAGAGAGTATTTTGATTGTTTACCTGATCTTCATTGTTTTTTGGGTTCTCTTGGTGGAACTCTTCTTCATTATCCCCTTGATTTTCCATATGTGCTCTTTCTCTCCACTCAATATGAAAAGCGTCCCACTCTTCTTTAGTGACTATTCGACCATTGATCCGATAAACCACTTCTTCTAGATTTTCCCTATTTTGAACTATACTTTCTTGATATTCAATGTTCTCCAATGTTGCTTGTTGATTTGTTGGTGAAAAATCTTCAGCTTCGACTTCAGCTTCAACTCCAGCCCTTGATGAAAACGATGTTTCAAGAAGGGGTAGTTTTGATGACTGAAGATTACGTCTTCTTGGAGGATTTGCAGGGTGAAAAACAGATCCTGAAGAAGAATCTGCTCTGACTATTATTTCATCAACAAATGTTTGCCTTCCTAGTGTAGGATTTCTTCCTCCATGTCCTCTGGTACTTGTAGGGTTAGTATTTTGGGGAATATGTCCTCGCGTTCCCCGATTCATGCAGACTAATCATTCCTTAAGAAAAAAAACTAATGTTCTTACAAAAATCTATAATTATCTTCCCCGGCAACGACGCCAAAATGTAGGGCACTTTAATTGTCTAAATGAATAGAAAATTAAGGTGTTCAATATAAATTGTCAACCCAGGGAATTCTGTTATTTCAAGATAATTGTGCACAGTCTATGCTAGATTATGGAAGCAGCACTAATCTAATTGTAGTAAGGAAAAAGAAAAAAAAATTATTACTAACACAATTATGTTGACACAATTGGAGTTCTACAGAATTGAAATCACAATTTGAAATCCAAATCGATGAGTGTATAAGAATTATGGATTACCTACTCTAATCTAAGTTTCTATTTTACTTTGTAGGAAAAAGTTCTCTACTAATTGCAGAAAGAAATCTACTTATTGCAAGAAAGTAACCCACACTTTTATTTTCTTTTACTTGAAAACAAGATTTTAATCTAATGCAGAAAAAGGGGAAGCAGTTCTCCAGCAGTGTTCAACAATTGACTTATAATTCTAATGAGACAGATTTATGCACATCTAACAGGAAGGAACTAGACTGTAACAACAATTGTATTATAGAATTGTTTAACAGATAAACCATTCACATTAAAACAACTATTCTGGAATTCAAAACAGAGGGGAATCTGTGAGGAATGTGGGTCCTTTCCTTCTCACTGAATCCTCTCAAAGAAATAGGCTACAGTCTGCTAAAGAAATTAAATCCACTCTTGTATTGATTTGCCAAAATGTTGTGTACAATAAGCTTTACTTCACTTCACTTTCTCACAGTCATAATCCATCCCTTTGATCACAAAAACTCTACAATTTAAAGTAAGATTCATTCAGTTAAAAAAAATCAGTACAGCCTTGAGAATCCCCGATTCTCAAGTTGTTCGTATGATATCATTAATACAAGATCTAGAAATAATCTTGTAAGTTGAAACATGTAACAGTAGGTGTAGCAGCTTTCAGGATCGGTGGCATTTGTTGCAACAATCGTATAACAACAAAATCAGTGGCATTTGTTGCAGCAGTCATGTAACAAGAGAATCACTGGCACCTGTTGCAATAGTCATGTAACAACTTCCAGGATTGGCGCATAGCTGTAACAACTTCCAAGATTGGCGCATATCTATAACAACTAGTGTAACAACAATGACCATTCTTTAAGACTTGGTTATTCTATTCATTTTGATCATTAGTTGAATCATTTTATGGGTAAAACATGTGAACGTTACCAATCAAACATGCTAAGTAAATGAAAATATAAAAGAAAGATAAATGATTCATACCTTGGGAAACAAAGGTCTTAGCACACATTATAGTAAGCATTATCTTAGAGATGATAAGGCTGAATAGGAAAAATATGTGATGAAAAAGGGACATTTATGGGTCCTAACAACTTATAATCTGAGACAAGTGGAAGAATTAAGGTGTCTGCATGAAGTTGTTGAGGTACATGCGAGACACTTTCCTTGAATTGGACACTTGGCTCAATCATCAACTGGTCTGAGGAAAGATCAATAAGTCTATATCCATTCACACCATCGGGGTATCCAACAAAAATGAACTCAATGCTATGTGGATCAAGTGCCTTCCTCTTTTTAGAGGGAATCTAGGCCCATGCACGTGAACCAAAAATGTGAAAGTGGGTCACTTCTAGTTTGAGGCCTCTCTAAGCCTCATAGGGGGTCTTATCCTTTACAGATATATGGGGATATATGTTTTGGATGTTTGTTTCACAATTAATTTCTTTGGATCATAGTCTCTGTGGTAGATACTTTGCATGCAGCATGCAATATTCCATCTCCTTTAGAGATCTTTTTTTCCGCTTGGCCACTCCGTTTTGCTATGAAGTATAGGAACTGTGTGATTCAATTGGATCCCTACCTCATGGAAATATCATGGATCTCATGATTTACATACTCTCGTCCATTATCATTTCGGAGGACCTTGATATTCTTTACGGACTATGTCTCAACCAGGGCTTTGAAATCTTTGAGGTGTTAAAAGACCTTGGATTTTTTCCTGAGAACATAGATCCATGTAAAACATTAGAAATCATCAACAAAAATGAGAAAAAACCTCTCTTTTCTGATTGATGGATGTGGAAAAGGACCCATAATATCACTATGGATCAGATCTAAAGGTGTGGAGGCTCTCTGAGATTTTCCCTTGTCAAATTTCTCTTGAGGGTGTTTCCCGAGAACACATCCCTCACACACTCCCTTGGAGAAATGGATGTCTAGTAGACCATCAACCAATAATTTCTTTCTAAGTTTTTGCATTTATATGAAATTCAAATGTCCAAACCTTTCATGCCATATCCTACTACTTTCATTAGCATGAGTAAGCAATAAATCAGAATCAGGTTCAATCAATTCAAAAAATGTATACAATCTAGACTGATGATTTACCTCACCGGTAGAAACCCTAGAGTTGGTTTGCATGTCGTATATGTCCACAAAATTTGGTGTGAATATGACTTTCTTTTCGGTTATGGAATTCTTCATCTGATACAAGGAGAGAAGGTTGAAAAAAAGTTTGGGAACATGCAACACATTCTCAAAGCTTTTGTTGGTGAGTTCAATCCTTCCTTTGTCAGTGACTTCGATAGAAGAGTTGTCCGCCATCAGAATAGGAGGACCTTTGCATGCATCCAAATAATAATATGTTGCGTTTTAGGTAGCCATGTGATGTGATGCTCCTGAATCTACGATCCAAGCATCGGGAGAGGAGTTGATGGCAATCAAGGCATGGCTAGAATTTCCTTTCTCGGAATTCAGATCTTCTAGCTTCTTCTTCTTGGCACCCTCAGGGATTCAATCTCCAAGGTTGTTTTGCTGAAGTATTTGAGACATCAGATATGTTTTGTTTTTGCATGCATGCAGATTCTGAATGGAATCCTTTGTGACAGTACGTGCATTTCTCCCCTTTTCTCCCCTTTTCCCCTTTGGATCCAGAGGAATCGGTGAAGGGTTGTGTACCCTTCCTTCTGCCGATGTGCATGAGCTTCCCATTTATATTTATATTTAGATTTCTGATATTTGTGGCTTCCATATTGCACAGTGAGTGCATACACCTTTGGGCCTTTGATTTTTCCCATGTTGATGAGCTTGGTTTGCTCTTGTGTCAGGGCTTCGATAAAATCATCAAGAGAAGGAATATTCTAGGTGGCTCCTAAGGTGAATCTGACAGAATGGAATGTGGATACGAATACAGAGAATTCAGGACCAATCTTTGAGAGAATGGTGAGAACCATTTGTTTCTCCTCCTTCGATTTATCAACCTCGCAAGCTTTGAGTTGTGACAGTAAATCCTTGAATTTTGGAAAGCAATCTTGGATAGTGTCAAAGCTTTTTGGATCCAATGTGAGAAAATGCACCTCTATAATGTGTTCCCTCATCTCATCCTGTTTTCCAAATATCCCTTCCAAGTTGTTCTAGGCTTCATTGGGAGTCTTACAGGAAGATATGTGAAAAAGGAGATCGAGGGAAATAACACTGCAAATTGTTCTGAGTGCCTCATCCAAGCAATTTGAGTACTTGGATTTTTCTATGGATGATATCAGTTTTGTATTTGTATGCAAGGTTAACCTGTACAAACCTATGGTTTGGAGATGTATGGATATTTTATCCTTCCATGCAAAATAGTTGTAAGGTGTAAGAATGAATTCTTTTTGGAAATCCATATTTCCGTTGTCTTCAATCTCTTGTACCTGCAAAACATTTTGGTGTGTCTTTTGCTTAGAAGCCTGTACACTATGATACCATGAAAATGTGTTGAACCTGAACATAATAGATATATAGAAACAATAGTACACACATTTTCAGAGAGAATCTAATAAATAATAAGAAGGAGAGAAAGAATGAAAGAATTCTCATTAACCATTGTGAATAATGAATAATTTACACATGATATACTTTGTATAACTCAATGAGTATGCATTGGAGGAGAACCAATGTACCATAGTAGTGGTATAGAGTGATATGGACACACACCATCAGTTACGGGAGTGAACTTCCATCTAGGCTAGTCTCTCAGGCAGTTACGAGAGTGAACTGCCACCTAGTTGAGTTAACTAGTCAACTAGTCTTCAGATTTTCTAATTGAATAGAGAGTAGTGAGGAGTCAAATTAGGGAATCAAGGGTAATGTGCCAGTCTGGTGATGATCCAAAGGAAATGTATAATTATCATAGTGATTATCCCAATGTTTCATGGTGATAAAACCAATGCAACATCTAAACTCAACTCAACTAGTCAAACTGAAGTGTCAACTGAAAGAGAATATTCCCTAGGTGGAATATTCTCCCCTAAAATATAGGAGACTAGATAATGACTAATTATGACTAATAAACAAGAAAAAACCTTAGGAAAAAGAAATCCTAGGTGTGTGTGAAGTAACTCCAATATGGGAGAGAGAAAACAAGAGTGAGATAAGGGGGGAGAGAGAGAAAGGGAGAGAAGGATAGAATGGGAGAGAGGATAGAATGTCTGAGAGTGTGAGAGGGAAAAATATGAAGACATAGAGATGGTCGAATAGAGAGAGATAGTGTCAAAGTGTGAGAGGAATAGAGAGGGAGATAGAGTGGGGGGGTAGAGAGAGAGAGAGAGAGAGAGTGAAGAAGGGGGGAGAGAGAAGAAAGTATGAGTGAAGAGCATAAGATGTACATGCCTACGTGCCTCAATATTATACCATGTAACCTATAAATTGAGCATGATAGGATGTGTAATTAGGAAAAAAATTGGATGGAAATACATCTCATTTGATGGAAATGGATGATGGAAAATATATATTGGGGCTTGATAACATTCTATGTGAATTCTATAAGAATGTGGGTACCTAATAAGCATTAAGTTAAATTTTTATCCATGACTTTTGCTAACTCAAAATCAAAATAAAGGTGATTTAACACAAATGTAAGGACCTTTGCGACCTTGGAATAGGATAAAAATGAATTAAAAAATGATTTAATTAGTAGATTATCAATTCATTCACATGCCCAGTGTCTCGACAAAAAACAAACTCTATGATTTTTTTAATAATGAATGCACCACATCCTAAGGAGTCATATAGATTTTTCAAATAGTACCCTATCTCATGTAAACACATTATTGAGAAATTTCTAGATAATAAATTGCATTCTATAAAATATGGAAACCTTCCCCATCTACAAATAATAACACCAGGCCTATTGTTAATCAATGGAAAATGGTGGAACTTATCAAACTCAACATTGATTTAATGACATGTTCTTGGATTGTTTGTTTTCTTAGGATTCGTTCTTGGCTTGTTTGAATGGTTGAAGTGCAAGTTTGAGGAAATGTTTAGGGAATAATTGCAATATTTCTAATATCCAAGGAACTAAAGGATCGAGATAGAGGGATGTTCAAGCATTGGAACCAATATTTAGTTTGGTCATGGATTGTAGGAAAAAATTGAGGAATCCCATAAATCACTAAGGGGAGTCATGTTACGGTACCAAAAGTCAATACCTAGTTTTCGTTGTGAAATTACATATGAAAAATGAAAGGTAAAACTCAAGCAAGAGACATAAAGGAAGGGAAATTCATAGAGGGATCTTCTAAAAACCCTTCTAAGAGGATAAAAACCCTTCTAAAAACCCTTCTAATAGGCTAAAAAGGAATGAAAATGATGGAAAGAAACTACCATTTTTGGCAACATGTTCGGAGCCACAGATTCATGTTAGAATTTATCCATACATTCATGTTAGATTTATCAATTGGTTAACCATAAACCTACACTGACAGATCCATAATATCTAGAGGACATAATCAAAAGATTATACATACCTAAATGGTGATTTTCAATTTAGCAATCGAACATAACAATTCATAAAACATTAAACATAACTAGAATTGATGTCTATATAAACTATGTTGAAAGGAGAAATCGCACTTGATCTGATGAGTTGGTCGACAATACAATTGGAATGGTTGGCCCTACATGTTTATCTTCAGCTGTATGACCCTCTGTTAGTCTTGAGATTCCCTTAATTGATGAAGAAAGATCTTAAAGTACCTGCCAAAATCATTCAACCTCCATAAATATCTAAAAAATCAATACAAGTCATATTTTTAGTGCATTATTTACTCTAAGATGCATTTTTATGAGAGTGTCAGAACATACCTAAATGAGATACTCTTGGTTTCGAGAATAATTTATTGGATCCACGCTTATAATATTTGATCAAACTGCCTCCCTTGATTTGAAGTAGCATCAACAAAGTTAAAATTGAATTTGTTGTTGTTTTGTTGGATCGAGGGAGGATTTATCAAAGATTAAACGACTCCAATAAATTATTCTCTACTGAACAGGGCCAACCACGTGAAGGAGGAATCTCTTATGGCCCTTCCCCCACCCCTCATATCACTCTCAATTCCCCAATACCCAACATATAAATATATTGAAATATTTACAAAAAAAAACAAACATATATACATACCAATATTCACAATTGTTTACAATGAAATAAAATGTTTCCTTGATCCATTTGGAGTGAGTGAAATATGGTGAAAATAGATTTTATATTAAATAGTTATTAACCATGTACATCATCATTTAGTACTTTTAGCCGACCTCTTCTTCTTATCTCTATAGTTCCTAATCATTTCATCAATACCTACGTCTTCGTTCTTTGGGTGCTCTTCAAAATATGATTGTAATTGCATCCTCTCACGCAGAGCATGCCTAGTCGTGGGGTACTCACGGTGTAATGGAGGCCATTGTGATGAGGCATCACCTAGAAAAGAAAAAAATACAAAATTTAAATGGCCAGTTTTTAAATATCATTGAACTAGTTCAGTAATATTAAAAAAAAACCTCCAATGTCATTATTTACCTAGTTCACTAGTTGACACCATTGGAATGGCTTCCCCCACGTGATCCTCTTCAATCGCATGAGCCTCAAGTACAATATTATCTACCATTGAGACCACAAAATTTATAAGGAAAATCATAAATGTATAAGTGAAAAAACAAAAAGTACAAAATGTATAACTACAAAATTATTAAGTCTATGATTGAAATACAACCATATTACTGTCATGTGCCAACTGAGTCGTAGCACCATAGTGGGGCGGAACCCCTGTGGAAAATTGGGACTGCAAGGAAGAACCATATTTTGGTTTCAAACTGCTATCAACACACTTCTCTCCAATACTAGTGCGTTCATTGACAGTGTTGCTCCCCTGATTAAGACAAAGTTGTAAATATTAATAATATCCAACATGACTGTATTATATTAATAATAAAGGTTAATGTGGATTGAATTTTATTTACCTTATCCCCCAAAGTAGTTCTTGGTATCTGCCCCAAGCTTTTATGATGTTCAACTACAACTTTATAGACGTACTTGTAACCAATACGGAGGTCTTCCTCCATGGTTTCAGTACCAAAATCATCACTCTGCATTGCATACGAGTATTTATTTTTAATGTTATTCACTGCAATTACCTAAAAATTTTAAGACAATACAAATAATATATTTATGTACTTACAATTCGTGATTGCAAATTCAAGTAGCCACCCTGGCCTAGCCTATGTTGGCCACATTTGGCAAGCCTTTCTTTTGTGGCCTTTGACGTGTCAGTCAACCTATCATCAAAATTTTCAATTATGTTAATATATTCCACAATTTTATTTACATCTAAAAAAAAATCGAAGGTATTCAATTGAAATTGTAATTTACCTTCTGGGACCAGAGGGTGTTTTTCCTTCATCTATCAATTTCTTCTCTTTTGCATCCTCAATGAGGGCCTTCCACTCCCTCTCTAGAATCATCAAAGGACACTCGTACCTATCATTTTGTTTCAAGTGATTCATGTATGTTTCTCGTGTATATTTTAAATATTGTCTAGCTACGACGGTGGCCAAGGTCTTATTAAATGTGTCTAAACCAAAAAGGATTTCAAGATAATCCATCAACTCTTTTTTGAGGTTGGAATTCTAGGAATTCCACCTCTCCCGTATGGAGGGCCCAAAAATAAGAAACGCATTATTCTCCAAGGACCTATAACAATCGTTATTCCCTACACACAAAATGATTATATGATTATTAATTTAAAAATAATAATTTAGAGGATTTATATTTGTCTACATAGAGAACATGAAACAATTAAAATTTTAAAAATCACCTGGGACTTTAACTTTATTTAATGGAAGCCCTTCCTCGTTGACCATAAATGTTCCCTTAATGGTCCCTATGCTGGTCACGTGTCTTTCTTTAGGAAAATCAACCATATAGTTTTTCAAATCATCGACCTCATCTCTGTCACCAACTCTAGAGCCTACCTATGTGGTCGCTTCCTCGGTGTGTGTGTCATGGCTCCCACCTAATGGTGTGGAAGGTGGATATATGAATAGCTTCATCTTGGAAACTATACGAGGGCCTATGTTGGGACCCTGTGGCATCCGTGCAGTGCCACTACTATAGACACCATGCATGTCGGTGTCAGTAGGATCCAAAAATCTCTATATAAGAAATAAAATATTTTTTCGTTTAGATAATGTAAAAGTTAAAAATCAATCTTTCATAATTGATCTTATGACATAAAAATAAAACTACTTGAAATTATGGTTATTACCTTATATGTCTTAATCCTTGTCATAAATTCTTTGATCCTTTCTTCGACCTCAGGAGTTTGATCTAGAATATCTAACAAGCGATCTAGCTACTTGTTTCCTTTATTTATATTTTTTCTAATTAAAACCATAGGGTTGGGGGATTCATACAAATCCATTTTGTCGAGAAAATAATAATCAACATCATGTCCCACCGACTACATATTCAACAAAATAAATGATAATTCAGTTATGTAAACAAATAAAATAATTGATCGCCACAGAAATAAAATGCACATTAAATGCAATTCGAAAATTGTTGTTCATTTAGCTGTTCTGAGGTCGTTTTTTATTTACCACAATCGTCCTACCACATTAAGGTAAACATATAACCGTGATCATTATCATGAGAAATAAATTCAAATTAATGAGAAATTCAAATGTTGATAACAAAAGTAGGACACACTGAGTACTAAACAAACTGAAGCTCTCCAAATGGATTAACATCATAAAGAACATAATGAAAATCATAAAATATAGAGTCATTTCTTACATATTGGGTAAATTAGTGTACATATTGCCCCCATAATAGAAACATTTGTATCTATTCGATTCAAATTGTAATCAATCAATAACTCTTCCCCTGCAACTATTGATTTTATTGCACATATGAATACACAGTTTCTTTCACGCCCCTCAAATACGAAATTGGGTCTCTTATTTGTGGTCGTGGGTCGTGCAACGTTTAGAAACCCTGCAATATTCCCCATTGTTTTTGGCCTTCCGTCAATATATATACCTACTCCTTTATTTTGTTCATTATCTTTTAGTTGTATATAATTTGTAGCCAAGCCATATCCTCACATACTTTTTGTATCTTGGACTATTCGTATCCCATATTTTTAGATATAACAGGGTCTGACGTACTCCATCAATTCAGTTAATTCATCATAACATACATTTATGCCATCCATGGAAAATATCCCCAAACCATGTAATGGCAATGGAACAATCCAGTATATCCTTTCGTTTACACAAAAATCAGTGTTTGTTTCAGGAAGATCCTTGGGTACCCATTGTTTCACTATATGTTTGTACCTCAAGGGAATCTCGATGTCATCTATGCTCTCATTATCATAAGAAAATGATCCCCCTTTCACAAGAAAAAAATCCATGCGTCTACGGAATTTTCTTTTGATCTTCTCACCTCTAGTTGATCTCCGTCTGTTAGACCTACTAGATGTCTCACTTTCCTCTATTCTACCTGAACTTACCTCACTCAATGAAGATAGATCTGACAAATACCTATTTTCTTGTACGTCCTATAAGACCATTAATGACAGAAACAGTCAGTCAATCAAGATGTAACACTAGTTCATTACTAATATCCTATTAGTATCACAATAAGCTCATAATGATTACCATAGTGTTACTCTTTCACAATTTTATTATGCTCTATTACTATTGGTATACTATCTGGGAATTATGGGGTATGTTTGGAGTCAAATGACATCAACACCAAGAAAGAAAAAGCATTTTGAGATATTTTTAGTTTCATACAAATTCAAGTTCTATGACTCTCCCTGTATATTTTTCTTCCATATTTTTGAGCTTTGGACTTGAAATGGTTAGAGTGGCATAAGGGGCACTCATATCATCTATTTTTTTTCAGTGAAAATTTGACCCAAAATCCATAGGAACTATGCAAAAAATTAGGATTCCACTTTTATGTTGGGAACTTTTCTCATGTAACTTTACCCTAAGAGTTTTTGGACGATTTAAAGACAACCCAAATCATGGTATTTCTGAAAAAAATGAACAAGAAAGGTGGAACTTTAACTCACCGAAAAGACTAACCTCATCGGAAATATGAATATTATTTAAAATACATGAATATGCCAATACTAGACTACAATGCCTATGTTGAACACTTAAGTGGACCCTAATAACCCTGATAATACCAATGGAGGTCATGAATAGGGAAGAGGGAACCGAGGTGGCTAAGGTGGAGGATGTGATTCCTTAACCCAAGGAGAAGAAATAGTAGAAAGGTAAAGGTGGCCTATACATGTCAAAAGGGAGTGAGAAATTGAGAGTAAAGTAAATTGTTAAGTAACAAATACGAGAGTTGTTATTGATTCGTAACCCATCGATGGATACAAAATTGTAAAGGCTAAGGCATGGATGTGAGTTATTGAAAATGGGATAAGTGATGTTTTTTGTTGTTGTCTATTATTGTTGTTTTTCATTACCTTGACTCACTCCATCCAAAAAAGGAAAAAAAAAATTAATTACCTTGAATCACTCCATCCAAAAAAATTAATTACTTTTTCTGAGGTTTTTCTATGCTATATCGATATTTGGTTCCTAACACAGCGACAGATTATTGAGATTTAAAAGTCAAATTTATGTACCTCCCAACGACGAGTTGAGGAGTTTGATCCTAAACGAGGGTCATAGAGTGGTGTACATGGCTCACCTAGGAGTCACGAAGATGAGGGAAGACCTTAAACCCTTATTCTTATGGAAAGGAATGAAGGTAGACATAGTCAATTACGTGGAAATATATCTAGAATATCAACATGTGAAGGATGAACATAGACATCTGGCAAGCTTACTATAGCCGCACGTTATTCCAGAATCAAAATGGGAGGTCATTTTGATGGATTTCATTGTTGGATTGCCACTTACGGCAAGGAGGCACGACTCGATTTTTGTAGTAGTCGACACTCTGACGAAGAGTTATCATTTTATTCCTGTGGGTACAACGTATCAGGCACCTGACATAACTAGAGTTTTCATCAGTGATATTGTGAGGCTGCATGGCATGCCTAAGAGGATTATATCCGATCGAGGATCGATGTTTACTGAACGATTTTGGACTAATTTCCAAGATGCCTTGGGAACCCAAATTAACTTTATTACCCCATATCACCCGGAGACAGACAAGAAGATCGAACGAACAAACCAAATCTTGGAGGATATGTTGCGCATGTACATTATGAGCCAATAGAAGAGTTGGGAAGAATTCTTGCCACTCGTAGAATTTTCATATAACAACAATTATCAAAGCACCATTAATATGGCACCTTTTGAGTTTCTTTATAGAAGATCGTGTCAAACACATTTGAGTTGGGAATGGCTTGAGGATAAGGTCTTGGTGGGACCTAAAGTGATCCAAGAAATGGAAGATCAAATGAAAACAATAAGGAATAGGATTAAGGAAGCACAGGATCAACAAAAGAGTTATGATGATGCGCATCATGTCGGTCATAGTTATGAAGTTCGTGATCGAGTCTTGTTGCAGGTGAAAGCACGTAAGAATTAGATCAAGTTTGGAAAGGATGTTAAACTCTCTCCTAGGTTCGTGGGGCCTTTCGATATTGTGGAAAGGAGGGGGGTCGTGGCCTATTGACTAGCCATGCCTAATTCTTTGAGGCATATGCATGATGTTTTTCATGTATCTATTTTGAGACATTATTTTAGTGATCCTACACATGTTATTGAAAGGATTACCTTGCAGGTATCAGACAAGGGTGATCTCATAGCGGAGCCAATCTGCATCCTGGACCATCGCATTCAAAAGCTACAGTGTCGAACAATAGATCAGGTCAAGGTCCAATGGGACAACTATAGTCCGCACTCAGTGACCTGGGAGGAGGCATAAGATATGCGTCAACAATTTCCATTTTTGTTTGATAGCTAGAATATGATAGTCTGATACACTTTATTTCGACACTTACATATTGTGAAACTTCAAGACGAAGTTTAAAACAAGAGGGGGTGTATGTAACATCCCGCTCTTGCATGCATTAAGCGAACTTATTCTTTGAGGACACTTATGTGAAAGTGATCTGGGTTATTATACTATTGGTTGTTTGATTATGATTATGAGATATTGTGGATTTTATGATATGTTATTTTGTGTATTTACATAGACATGTGATATTGACTGGGTTCTCATGAGTGTGGAGAACTTTGGACATTGAGGATGCATATGCATCAATGAAACCCCTTGGACTCTGGATTGAGTCAGGGAGTGGAATGTTAGGGTTTTAATGTTGTTGATGTGACATATGTACATATGATTAGATGTTATGATGATTTATTATTATTACTTACATGACTCATTGATGGAAGCAGTGTAACACCCCTCCTAGCTAAGGACAACTACTCAGTCAACCGGTGAATTTTTTTTTTTTTTTTTGAAGTGTGTGCACGTGTGTAGAAGAAACAACCCCCCCGACTCTAGGTCAATACTCGAACCAACAGGACGCAAGTCAGACGAATACAATCAAGATGACCCAACCTATCGTAACGACAACAAGAAGCAAAACGCCCATGAACAGGAGGCGAGCAACTATTGGCGATAGGCAGAGACAGACACCAGGGGTTAGGCACAGTACTGTCACAGAATCGAAAGAATCCGTCAGTAGAGTCGCAGTAGTGGAACTGTGCCTTTAAACAGCCCGAGACTACTGATACGGCTCAGAAGGTGTCGCAAGAGTGGAA
>ML786509.1:400656-414898 GCA_009831015.1 Picea engelmannii | reverse complement strand
CGGTGGCGGGAATGATTTTCAATGGGGCGGCGGTGACGGCACAGCGGATTAAAAAATATCTTATTTTTCGGTTCTGCTGAAAATTTGGTAGAAACTAAGATGTTTGGCACAGTTTCACGGTACTCTTTTACATATTTCTAAATCTCTGAACTTAAAAATATCAGAAAACTATGCCTTTTATAAAAAATTTACTTTACCGAATTCTAACCACAGCAAAATTTTCCAAACCGTTTGAATAACTCTTCCGGAGTTGCTATACACGTGGCATAATCAGACTCCAACTGTTTCACTTTCCTCATCCCAACGCTGCTTCTGCTTTCGGTTCACTCACATGTCCAGAGGGGTAGGTATGTATACTTTTGTAGACTTTACCAGTCAAATCGCTGGGTGGAGGGGGGTTCTTTGTCCCACAAACAAGGGGATCTCATACACCAATTTGGTGTGCTGGCTTGGCTGTGACCTTAAAAATAGATTATTATTATTATTATTATTATCAACATTCTGCTAAAGCTTGGTGGGTGTGTTTTTATGGCAGTAGTCTAAATGTTTTATTTTTTGGAGGTTTTCTGGTCACTTTTTTAGGCTGAATTTATTTATGCATTCAGAAAGACAATTTAAACAATAAAAAATAGAGATTTTGTCCAAATTTACATCCCCCAATTCCAGTCAATTCCTATCAAAAAAACCTAAAAAATAAAACATTTAACCAAAACAATTTCTGTGTACAAACTATAAATTCCGTGTTTGATTTTATTATTGTACTGGCTCCTGCAAAACTTCTTAGTAAGCAGCCTTACTGCCCTTGTTTACAATAATTTCCATTTTGAAATATATATTTAATTTACTTTTAATCATTAAAATACAAATTTTTTTTATCCTTTTCTGAATAGTTTGAATGAAAACAAAATTAACTTTAAATGAAGAATAATCTTTCAAACTTCAAAATTGATCCTGCTTCTTACCCCAGACCCCGAGTAATATTATCTTTGAAAGTGAATCTGTATTATCCGTTCGGACCAGTATATAATAGTACAGTATACAAAATAAAATCTCCTGATCCAGGAGATCTGAAACTGAAAAAAGAAAGAGTTAAGATCAATGGAGACGCCCTCTCCGAGATCTGTCGTTACAAATCCCAGTATAGAGAGCCATTCTGTTAGGCGGGATATTCGTCTGGACTCTGCGCTGATTTGCGTCGCTCTTGGGATAATCAATCCTTTTATTTTGACAGCAAATATTGTCGGGCTTTTCGGATCTTGACTGCCCCGACGTCAAGGCCAAAGCGTGCCTCCTCCTGTATGCTACATTGTCGCCAGAGGGTTCCACCACATCCTCAGAAAACCGCACTTTCTTGACGAGATTCCGCTTTTTATCTGTTCATCACACAACATTTAACTCAATAACTTATTATCTCTGCCAAATCAATAACTGTTTATCTCTGCCAAATCAATAACTGTGAGCACAATTAGCGAATTAGCGGGTGAGAATAGAGAAAATATAAGAAAAAACATTATTCCCCACCATACTTGGAGATGACTGAGAGCCATTCATCTTCCATGAGGTCGATGCTCCTCCCTCTGCGTGCTGCTGTTGATGATGTTCACAAGAAATAGATCGAAAACAGCCCTCGTGGTTTACTTTAGATTGCAGGCAAGAAGAATCCTTCTTCAACTCCAGCAGTTTCTGGCGACCCAACACCAACAACATAACACTGCAGCCTGAGAGTGCTATGACAGTTATAAGCCCAATTCCCTGAGAGCTCAGCATCACTGTCATTTCTCAGCACTGCAATGTTTCAAAAACAGAAAAACAAACTCCCACCAAGACCTTAACAAACCTTATAACGGGATTGAATTACAGACTGGCAACTTCTCCAGATATCAAAACTGAGTTTCAATCATTCATGCAGGCAAGAAGAATCCTCGTTTCTTTCCTCCCGTTTGTTACATTTCTTTATCTCGCGGCCTCGGTGTTCTCTCTTCCGCCGGCCTTTCTACGCGGTTTAACTGTTTTGCTTTTTATGTATATGACCAAAATCAATTAACTTACGACTAAATCAATGAATGTTGATTTTACGCGCTCAAAACTGTTTCACTTTTTCATTTATATGATCAAAATCAATTAAATTACGACTAAATCAATGAATATTGATTTTACGCGGTTTAACTGTTCTACATTTTTTTATTTATATGACCAAATTCAATTAAATTACTACTAAGTCAATAAATATTCATTTAAGATAAATCCAAATAATAAAATAATGACACAATTTCAACGATTTTAGCTAGAAGCTTAGTTTGATGAACTCTTCGATAATTGAAGTTGCCTATTCTTATGTATCAATTTTCTTTTTTATCAGAAAATTTCTCAGTTCAGCTTCAAAGAACTATCCTCCCCAATCATACATCCAACAAAATCATTCATGAGTCAAACAGATTTCACATCCCCTTTCATAGTACCATAGCAACCAAACAAAATAAAACCCCAAATTAGAAAATAATCAGAACTTCAAAAAGTTTAGCCAGATCATCCCTCCTTGGCAAAAAAGATTTTTCCTTCCTCAATATCCAGAGCTTGTTTAGAAAGGATGTCTTCTTCCAAATTAAACTCGCTGTAAATATGCTGAATCTTCAACACCTGAAACTTGGAGCTCAAATGACAAATTTTCTGCATTCAAGACTTTAAAAAGACCACCTGCAAATTGTTTTTTTGCTAAAACCAATCTACTATAACTTCTGAATCCCCTACCGATTGCAAATTAGTTACCTGCTTGAAATGAGCATAAACTGTACATATTAGTTGCTGTAGAGTTAAAGCCAATGAGAAACTAACTTATACTCTGCACTGGTTTTAGGCAGCTCAGTTGCAACCTAAGGATAACAGTCTTGATAAAATGAGGGACAGTAGAATCAAGTGGATGATAAAATGACAGACAACTCTGATGAAATTTCAACTTAGTTTGGTACATATGATTCATTTTTCAAATAAAGATGTTGACACAAATTCACATAAGCTTAAAGACGATAAAAACATCCAACTGTTCATCAAATTTTCAACGGACAAACAGAGAAGATCTCAAATTCCAGGCCTCGTGTCGACTGTTATTCATACGTACAGTAATACAGTCTGTACAGAGTTCAATGACAATTGAAATTTTCAATTAATAATGTTGACTGAACATTTTACCTTTGGAATTTTTTGATCGACTATGTAAATCTAAACAAACAAAAAAATCTCATATTCCAGACCTCGACTGTTATTGATACGTATAATCATACGGTCTGTGCCGAGTCCAGTGATAATTGAAGGCCTCATAATTGAAGTTTGACGAGCGGTGCGATTAAATCCGATCAATGTACGACTCAATTGAATCTACGTTTCCGTGTCTTTGTAGTCTTTGTGCAGAAAGTCTATTCCTTGTGGCATGACACGTTTTTTTTTCCAGTCAGTGAAGGAGACGCTGAGAGGTTGGGATGGGAAAGTTGGGAATGGGATTGAAGTTTCAGTTTCAACGGTGGCTTAATGTGTAATAACTCGGATGCATAGGCCATGTCAGGATAGAAGCTTATCAAGGGATTTATAGTAGTCTAAACGTTTTATTTTTGGGCTGTTTTTTGGTAATTTTCTTTTGTTTGATTTTTCCTGAAATCTGGTGATGAATGATTGGATCTGCAGATTTGAATGGTTAAGTTTGTATAATCCTAATGCTCTAGGGGTTTTTCAGCAAGCTGAATTCATTTATGCATTTAAAAAGACAATTTAAACAACAGAAAATAGAGATTTTGTCTAAATTTACATTGCTGAATTCAGACCAATTCCTACAGATTTATACTACAGCAGGGTGGTTATTGGTCGTTATAAATCATTAGTTCATATACATTTTTTTATAATAAAACACATTCTATCTTATCCAAATTAAATGGCAGTTGTCTAAATATTTGATTTTTTAAACTTTTTCAATCACTTAAATTTAGAGTTCCAACCATTTTTGATAGGATTTCAATAAAAATTGATTGGAAAACGTGCTCGTAAAAACTGAATGTTTTAAACTACCTCAAATTAAAATAGATATACTTTGATTAGATATCAATGATCATTAAATCTAACAACCATGTCACAAATTCAACTCCATTCATATATTTATTTAAAAAATTTCAAACATTTTAATTGAGAGTGTAATTATCAATAATCTTATTTTTATACAACAATAAATATTGTATGGAGTTGTGTATATATTATTGAATTTGAAGAAATTCAAATCTCATATTTTATATACTATTTAAATGGTAATTGATTGCCAACTCTATTAGTAATTTAGATAGAGTAATTTCATGTATATTTAAAATTTAAAATTTATTATTGATGTGAAATTTATATATTAAGATTATAATAATAAAAAAAAAATTTGAATGTAGGGGAAAACAAATTATAGGGTTAATTTTTCCATCTTCATTATTATGACATAAAATAATAATTAGTTATTTAAATAATCAATTATTATTATTATATCATAAATAATTCCTAAAACACCTTGTGATGAAAGAATTTGTCATCTTTGTGACACTAAGAGGGTAAAAGATGAAAAACACTTCCTCTTAGATTGCTTTATATTTACCCATATTAGGTCTCAATTTAACAATATTTGCCATAATAAGGACCTTCCTTACCTCCTAAGTCATTAAAACTATGGTGATCTTGGAATGGTTCTGTCAATGCTTTTTGAGCATAGAAATACAATTTTAAATAAATCAAATTAATATGTTCCCTTCTTAAGGTCTCATAAACCAATTGGTCTGAGTCGACATCAATCATCACCATCATCATCATGTGTGTGTGTGTGTGTGTGTGTGTGTGTGTTTATTTATTGGATAGAAGGTGGAAAAACCTCTTATAACTAAGTTGTCAACCTGTAATAAGGATAATCATTTGTTTATATCTAAGAATGGGTGTTGATTCATCATCTTTATTTAAGGAAAACCACATGACCTAAAATAAGTAGCTGGTGGTTGATAAGGGGATAGACTTTCACTCTTGAGAGTGAGAGATGCCACCTAAAATAACTAGTTGGTGGTCCATAAGGGGATAGACTTTCACTCTTGAGAGTGAGAGATGTTTGTGGGTCTTCAATGGTTAACATGTTTCTTTACATTCTAGAAAGATGAGCTCTTAACCAATTAAAAGTAGTTTTAGGTCTTACTCCAAGACCATAAGGTGGTTTTAGCCTAGATAGGATATGCAAGAAAGCTAATATCACTTTTCATCATCATTGAGGCTAGAGGCTACCTCTAGTGGAGTCATGTACTTTCTAATAGCATATAGCCTTAATCCCATACATGAGACCAATACTACCCCTAATTGTAGTTTAACCTCATGCCCAAGAAAGATATAATAATGTTTATATTATATTTAAATTTTATATATTTTTTGTTATATATTAATTTTATTATATTTTTATTTGATTAATATATCATCATTATTGTCATCTATCATAAATATTTAGTTTTTCCAAAACATATCATAACTTAGTGGTCAACCAACAATGAATACAACCACCATCACTAGTTGTTATTTGTGAATGTGTGTTATCTTATCTTCATTATTCAAGGAAAACCATACTCGCTAGTGGTCCATAAGGGGACAAACTTTCACTTCTACCAAATGCCTCTAAGTCTTAGGCTGCTATCATGTTTCCTTACATCCAAGGAAGACGAGCTCTTAGCCAATCAAATGCAATTTTAGGTATTACATCATGATCGAATGGTAGTTTTAGCCAAGATAATATCCACGCCAATCTCCCTCATGGTCATCATTGAGGCTATCTCCAATAGGATCATATTGATAGGCTTTTGAGACAAAGTTAGGATGCAGATTAATTTCTTATGATATGGGGAATTGGTTATGCCATTTGCACTTGATTGACATAATAATGGAAATGTGTTATGGGGCACATTGTTAATCATTGGATCCTAACAAAATGATGAGCTTGACTCAAGTTGATTACTATAAATCCAAACAATGTCATAATAATTGTAACATTGTAAATCCTCGTTGTAACATTGTATAATTGTAAATATTCTGAATGGATGGGGGCCAAGTGATGTAATGTGTAAACATTTTGCATTGAAAAATAATAAAATGAAATACATCACTGGTTGCTTGACAAGAAAAGACCAAAGTAATGGGGGGATATGATTCCATAAGAGAGGGGGCTCAATGGGGGTTTTGAAGGATTTCCAAATGCCTTGAGTCTTAAGCCACCTTCATTATTAGTTTTTCATTTAACTAATTATCCCTTTGACTTATTAATCACTCAATCATTGAATTCATGTAAAAAGTTGGGTGAGAAAGTCATCCCACTCACTTATGACATCATGGATTGAGTGTAATCATATTGGGGGAAGAGTGTGAGTCAAGAAAGCATGACAAAAGAAGGAAAAGGGAAATTCAAATAGAGAAGAACAACATTTTTTATAGTTATCAAGAAGTGAGGAAAATTATAGTTGAGTGCTAGGAAAGAGTAAGTAGCCATAGTGGGTATTAAAGACAACTTGTTGAAGCTAGTAATTATGATAAGAACGGGGCCCATGCCTATAAGTGTTTTCTGTTGAGAAATCACCTAAAGAGAATCTGTAAATGTTGTGTGGGCACTCCTATTGCGGATGGATTTCCTAGAGACCCGACTTGAGAGATTCCTTAATGGTCTATGATGGAGCCGTGGAGGGGATGGAGACTGTCTGAGGGACTATGGTGCAGAGAAGGAAATCTCATCCCTTGGGTTGCAGGTACTAATGGGAAGGGGAGATGGGAGGTTCGAATGGTTGTAGGAGTCGCATCATTGTGTTTTAGTGAGTTTTGACTTGTTTGAGTGGATTGTAGACACCCATAGGAACATGTATGTCCTTGTGGACTCATATCCCCAACTCAGGGATGGCTTGTTGCGGAGAGAATTGGTGTGATAGAGCCTATGGTTGGATAGAACATCCATTGTCTGCAATAGGTTGTGTAAAACATTTTTAAAAGATAAGTGTTTTATCGTTGTGTTATTTACTCTTAAGTGTTGTGTGTAAATGTTGTGTTTTAAACTATGTTTTATGTGATTGAATGCTACTATGATGCTTAAATAACATGCATTGTTGATAGTCACATGGATCATTTTTTGGTTATGTTGTGTTGTATTGATGCATTCATATTAAATTGGTATCATATTTATGTATTCGATCATTTTGTTTAGTAACATGGCCCAATAACACAATTTGGTATTTTACAGATTGGTATCAAAGAAAAAGTTTTGACACTAGACCCATTTGGGCAGAAGACTAGTGTGGATTTAACAAATTCATTGTTGTAGATCATCAATTTGTATTGAATATGGGGAAACCGACAAATTTAGAGTGAAATTTTCAAATTATGGGAGAAATATGTGTGTGATTTGGTAAAGGGATGTCAAATTGATAGTCACAGAGTCAAATTCAATGATGGGAAGCTAATTTTAGAGCTTCCCTAGCGGTCGAAAAAGCGAAAGATAATTTTAGAAAATTATTAGTTTTGAAAATAATAAAATTTGGGGAAATTTTGAACCTTTAAAAAAAAATCCATATAGATGATGACATGGACCATATCGTGATGTGAATTGATAGGGTTCATGGTGGTAGAAGGAAAGGGTCATGGCATGGATCTTTATGAATCAATAGTCGAGATCACATTTAATTTTGAGATTGATGGCCAAGATTCATCCTGGATTTGGACAAAATTCTCTAAGTTAAATGACTTCGCCAATATGACAAATTATTCAATTCGCTAAAATCACTAATTTCGAGAGTTCACCAAAGAGAAATTTTGAGTTCAACGATGACGGGAAGAATTTTTAAGTTTGCCAATGGAAGTTTTTTGGAGATCACTGAAAAAATAAGTTTTTCCAAGTTTTCCAATGAATGTTTTTCGAAGTTTGTTGAAAAAGAGGTTTTTAGAAGTTCACCGAAAAATGAAGTTATTCCAAGTTCGCCGAAAAAATAAGTTTTTCTAAGTTCACTGAAAAAGAGTTTTTTTTTAAGTTCGCTAAAAAAGAAAGTTTTTCCAAGTTTGCCAATGGAAGTTTATTTGGATATTGTCGAAAAGAGGTTTTTCGGAGTTTGCCAAAAAAGGAAGTTTTTCGAAGTTCATTGAAAAAGAAGTTTTTCAGAGTTTTCCAAAAAAGAAGTTTTCTAGAGTTTGGCAAAGAATATTTTTTGTAGGTTTTCGAAGTGTATTTTGTAGTTCGCTAATGGAGAAGAAATTTTTGAGCTCGCTAAAGAACGTTTTTTTGAAATTTGTCGAAGGACATTTTTTTAAGTTCATTGAGTGACGACTTTCAGAGTTTGTTGAAAAGAAAAATTTTGAGTCAACCGATGGAAGAATTGTTCGGTTCACTGATGGAAGAAAATTAAGTTCGCCAATGGGAGAATTTTTGTGTTCACCGATGAAGGAAGAAAATTGACGATCGTTGATGTAAGAATTCTTTATCTTACTTATAGAAGAAATATTCAAATCACTAATGATGATGGTTACATGGTTGTATTAGGGGATGACAAGTGGACATCAATAGCTACATGTCATGCCATGTCAACCACATTATCATGTAAGTAAGATGATGGTTTTTACTAAAAAAAAGTATGGAGCCAAAAACTTGTTTTGGCCATAACATGAGCACATTAACTCAAAAGTATATGAAATTTAAAGGTATGTCTATAGGAAGGATACCTACAAAAGTGTCAGTGGGGGTCATTGGCTAGTTCTTCTTCACATTTCCAAAAAGTGGAAATTAGTGGTTTTTGAAGAACAGGGTGGTGCTTAGTGACATGGACCCAGATGAAGATAATTTATTTATAGTGATCCCAAAAGGCAGACATGAAGATACCCAATTTGGATTTTGGCATAATTCCAAAGGATTTGGAGTAGAGGTGCCAAAAAAGGGGAAAATC
The DNA here is from genome assembly GCA_009831015.1 of Picea engelmannii. Taxonomy (NCBI): domain Eukaryota; kingdom Viridiplantae; phylum Streptophyta; class Pinopsida; order Pinales; family Pinaceae; genus Picea; species Picea engelmannii. The sequence continues at coordinate 405,941 of ML786509.1, read as the reverse complement.
CACTATTTCCTGACATTTTGGGGGATTTTTTGAAATTTTCAAAGAAAAAGGGACCCCAGATCATAGATCTAGAAAAAAATATTTACTTGATGTTTTACCTCCTCAACAAGTCAGACAAATTTTTCTTGAGGAATGTTTTCCCAGTTTTGCTCCATTTGGGAAATAATCAGTTTTGCTAAAAATTCTAAGTCTGGAGAAAATGCAAAAAGAGCAAAGTTGACAATTCCAAATGTATACAAAATTTGACAGGAGCATCATATTTTGAATGTGAAAATTGTATTCACAATAAAAAATTCTACCTGCACCTGATATAAAAAAAATTTCTGTTCTTGGCATGTTTTCTTATACAAATGGAAAAAGAGGGTCTCTCAGCCAAATTTCATCAATGAAAATAGGGAACAATTGAGTATAAATGACAAAATTTAGAAAGCTATAAATTTTAGCTCAGAACGAGGAATGAGTATAGTCATTGGAAGGATGATTCAGAGGGGAATGTGTCTAAAGAATCAAAATGTATTTTTGTACATATGTACTCTTCATAAATTGGAATGAAGATTGACATGTAGCCTAATTAAAGAAATATATTACAATATGCATAATTCTAACTGTAATTGTTGTGTGCCAATATTTGCAAAGTTAGAGGTATAGGAAGAATTAATCAGGTTCAGAAATGAGGACTAAAGAGATGAATGATGCATAGGGTTATTGTTGGAGAAATTTCTATTTTCGGCACACTAGTTCAGTGAGAGTTAACTGACTAGTTCTATTTTAGACTTTCTAATTTTATACCATCACTATTATGCATGCATTCCTAATTATAGGATGGCATTGCCTATATGAGTGAATATCACTCACTCATTGAATAGATCATAATATACATTGATTCTCATTCTTCATATTGTATCTCTCTTCCTTTTCTTGATAAGCTTTGTTTGTGTATGCTTTAGCTAGGTCTCCTGTGCAGGTTTCCATGAAACACTGGCATGGTATCAGAGTTGAGCTGCTTGGAGCAACCCAGACAAGCTAGAGAAGAGCGAAAGAGGATTTAGTAAACCTAGTTTTCACCATCGTCGCATCCTATCCCTATTGAAGAGTGCGACGATTGGAATCGTCGCAGCCTATTCCTATCAAAAGGTGCGACGATCTAGCCTATACACAGTTTAGGGTGCGACATCGTTACACTGTAGTATTCACCTGAGGTGTGACGATTCAGTGTTTCAAAATCGTCGTACTTTAATCCTTCTCTAGTGTGCGACGATTTAGCATCGTCGCACTGTATCCTTCTTTAGGGTGCGATGATTAAGCTTCCCTCCAGAAAATTGGTTTTCTGCAGTAAAATAGTCATATCTCGAAATCTGCGATCTGGGTCAGGCTGAAATTTTTACCAGAGACGTATAACATAGAGATTCTCATGCTCACCCAAAATATCCAAAACCCACATCATATTTTATGAGATATAGTTGTTTTTATCATATCTATAACTGTCATAAAACCGTTTGTCATATCTCAGAATCCACAATCTGGGTTTTCAAGATCTTTTCAAAATCAATAGCAGGGATGGAGGCGACACAACTTATTCAATCAAGTATGGTGATAATACTCACATCATAAAACTATTTTGAATGGAATCTTAAGGCCGCATTCCAACTCAAAAGAAAAGCAATGTATAATTTGACGATGGCGACATAAACAAAACCTACATCAGCGTTTGAGAAGACCAGATGGGCAAAGCGTAAGGATGAGGCCACATGATTACTTCTTGATTTAATCTCCACTGATCTATGGTTTCAAGTTGCCGCATACAAGACTCCAAACGATATCTGGACCACCTTGGAAGGACTATTTGGAAAGCAAGATGAGATGTGAGGTCATATGCTTGAGGTCCATTTTTCCATCATAGGGATTTATCTCCACTTTAGCTTTGACTTTAAATGGGATTTTATAAGCATGAGGGTCATGTCACCAATGAAAGGTTATTTCTTTGTCTATCATAGGATGTTAGGGCTTCTTCCTTACTTTAAAAAAAGAAATCACTTCTCTAATCTTATTCTTGTTAGCTTACACTTGAACCAAAACCTTTAATAGTTTTTCAATACTTTCTACATGTGACTCCAATTTCCTAAATCTTTGTTTTCCTTCATCATTCCCTTGACTATGTGTCAAAACAGTTTGGTTTGGAACCCAACTATGAGTTATCCTAGGCAACACTGGCTCTTCACTTATCAAGTATTGAAATATGGCCTTCACCACACACTCCTTAGGAAATAAGAACTTTGTTAGGATACTGAATTGACTCACTTTTTATTAGGCAAGTCATAATTTCCTAATATATCTACATTACATATCTTGTTAACTATGTGCTATGGCTTCTGAACATTATGACTTAGATCTCTTTCCTTTATTAAGCATAATAGAACAAAGAACACAATAATCATATGCACACATTCCTCACACAATACGACAATATTTCATTGGAGAACCCTCATGGGGAAGAAAATCTGAGTTCAATTTCAAAGATATGAGTTTGTTGACCTGTAAATGATTAGAATTGCAAATATATAAATCCTATGTGAAGTCCTATCGTCAGGATTGTGTTTACAATCCCTAACACTTCTAGTGATTAGTGTCAAACCTTTCTTTTCTAAATGACTCATCTCCTCTTCATTGGCTCCCTCAGTTGTGATCTCTTAATCAAGTTTCAATGAATAGTAAATTTCTAAATCCTCTAATCAACAAAACCCAACTCTATCTGTAGTACACCTCCTTATGGGCCAACTCCAAGAGTCAATTGTGACATTTTCATCTTCATGTTCCCTTTAGTTACCCATTGGTTCAAATTCCTTTGGTAGCTAACACCAAATATCTAGATGAGAAGCTCCTAATTTGTGAATGCCACATAGAAAATCCTCTTATTGACACCTATCCTAAATTGACTCAGTACTACTAGCAAGGCCTCCAACCACAAAACTATTCCATGTCGATGCAATCAACCAACTCTCACCTCTTATGTCATCAACATATGCATACTAGTCAACTCTAGTCGATTCAACAAATCTAATTTCTCTCTCTCCTACATCAATCTTCTCTAGTTAGTTCGTCTCAATTAATGGACTCGTCTTAGGCAAAAAATATTAGTCGACTCAGATGATTTTCATCTCAATCCCATTTCAAATCACTTTTACAACAAATTTATAATTTATATTAAAAAAAAATAGATAAATTCCCATTACTTCTCATTCATATCATTTATATAATCTACTTTGAAAGGCACCCATTCACATTTTACAATCTTACATGCCCACTCTTAATATACCAAGGGCCCAACATGATCAATGCCCACACAACCATGAAGAAAAAGTATGCACTTCTTTAACCACATTTAACCACACTTATTAAAGTAGGAATTCATATGTTTAACATTACATAATGCATATCACGAATCACTACATTCTTGATAATACTTCGCTACGATTACGAGCATACAACTAATCAAGGGTTGATTAGGAATTTACCATAGAATTATCTTTCCTCCACCCGTATATTTCCTTTTTTCTATTCATTAATCCATTGAAATGTTCTCTAACTTACACATAACAAAACGTATTCGAAGTATAATGAAATTTGAACTTTGGTTGCACCATTTAACCAACCCTTATTATTATCCCTAGTGTTTGAAAAAATGTTGACCGATTATTAGGATTTATTTTAAGTTTTTTTTTTTAATTAGAGATTTTGATTATAATTAATTTGATTTATTTTCATTTTGATTGGATAGAGATATAGTATTTGAAACTGCATTGACTATTGATTAGTCTTTAAATTTTTATTTTTATTTTTTTCTGTGGGACTAGTCTGTAGTCTAAGAAATCATGACCTAGGGGTATCTAAGCCATTTAAATCAACCAGGGATTACACCCGGCCTGGGCCACACCAACCCTTAACATGGTTGGATTTTTTTGGGTGTCTCCTCCCGGATACTGCGAGTTTCGAACCTTGGTCTCCTTATAGAATGAAACCCTCGAAATCCAATCACACTAGAAGGATTTGACAATTTTTAAAACTTTATTATTACAACATGAAAATGTTTTAAATTTTATATAAAAATAAAAATATTTCAATTATATTAAAGACTTTAAAAATAGTTAAAGGATAATTTTTAATATATGGGACAATGTTAAACGAGTGAGAGAGGTTTTTAAATTAAACTAGGGTGATACTTATCATTTACGGGGCTGATATCAAGTCATCAAAATTTAAGGGTGCGGAGCCAGGTGGAATTGGGCAACCCTAACATTGGAGTAGGAGAAATTCATCCAACCCTACCCATAAGTATTTAACTACTTCCTTCAAGTGGACAACTATCATTCTGGTCTTTTAATTAGAGGATTTTTTAGTCAAAGGACCTTGAATTTAATACTAGTATTTGCAAGTTTCTTGAAGATGGCATTGTTTCTATAATGAAGGATTTTGTGTAGAGTTTGGAATTATTTATGTGTTGAGTGACTCTATCATGGGAAGCATTCATGACATTGTGTAGAAAGTATCTTATCTTGTCCTCTTGAAACTATATTATTCTTTAGTAAGAATAGATTGAAATGGTTTGTATTGGATTAGTGGTGCCTTTTCTAAATGGAATCATCAAGAGGTTGGAAGTAAGAGATGATGAGCCTTGAGATAGAGATGCGAAGAGATTTGTCTTTGTGAAATTTTTTGTTGGAAGTGAAGCAACTCACAAAGGAGCTTGATGATACATCTCTAGTCCTTATCCTTGATGGAAGTTCTCAATGAATGATGAAAATATTTGAACAATTAATGAAAATGAATAGAAGGATCTAATGATGAAGGGTTGGTAATGCTTCCCTCTCATGGCACAATAGTTACAATGGAAATCTTGAAAAACAACAATCAATTGACTAGGAGGAATTATTAGATGTACATGCACAAATTAGAATGGTTTCAAAACATGAATCGTAGGAAATAAAATTAGCTTCTAAAATACATAACTTTTGTTTATGAAAAAATTGTATAACTCCGAAAAATCCATGTTCTTCTAAGAGTGGTATGTTTCTTTTCCACTAAAATATAATGCATGTGTTCATGTTAAGATGTTATTTTAGTATATAAATGACAAAAAAAATTGAAACAAATTTGTATAATTGTAGAAAACAATTGGTTCTTGTGCACCACTATTTTTGTATATTTTTTAATGTTAATTTATATATATATATATATATATATATATATATATATATATATATATATATATATATATATATATATATATA
>ML786509.1:369743-380292 GCA_009831015.1 Picea engelmannii | reverse complement strand
CTTAGTCAATGGAATTAATGTCAAATCAATAACAAACTCATTGCTATAGCCCTGCTTTGTCGGGGACTAATAAGTTTAGCAACTAGTCCAACCTACCTTAAATTAATTAAACTTGAATTTTGATACAAGTTTTGAAATTGATAAAGTTAACATTTGATATTTGTGGCCAGAACACTCAATCTCCTGCGTTGATTTTGTATACAAAATGCTTCTATAATTGAACCATGAAACTCATGCTGGAATTGAGAATTGCGAAACTCAACGAACTTTTTATTCATCACGAAATCTCCACACGTTTAATGAAATATTAAACTATGGCGTGCACGTAACATTCACTGGTTGACTGCAACACCGGTTTGCCGGTCCAAACATGAATACAAATACGAACAATTCAATAAATAATGGATACCAATTCAATAGAATATGCCCAAATGCTAAAAGTAGGAATAGGAAACCAATTGTAGAGCAACAATAGTTTTGGAGAGAAACAATAGTTCTGGTGGTATATGTGCATAAAATTGTTCATGTTTGGAAATCTTAGTAGAATGCTTTTGGCCGTTAGATTTGAGTGATATATCGTCATATTCCAGCAAAAACAATTCTTGACACAGTTACACAACCCTAAAACTTTGTAAATATGTAAAGGTTTTTTAAAACCTATTATTCCAATGATACTAATAACATATATTGACATAAATTCCATTGTGTCCTTCCACACCTATACTACCATCATATTGCAATAAATACTCTACCGTTGATAGGCCTGGCAAGGAAAATGCCATGGCAGATCAACTCAACCAATTGGAGGAACCCCCACTTGCTGAAGAGGAACTTGATCAGTTCCATGATGAGTATCTTATAAAAACAAATAGTTTAAAGCTTCCAAGAATTTAGACATGCATTAACGAGTCTCCATTCTCCCAGATTAGGAGATGATGAATTGATAGTGAGGTTTCTATATTCCTCCCAGTCACCAAGTGCATTTCTCAGATCAATGAGCTTGGCCTTCAGTCCTTTGCAGCAGTTTGCGTGCATGGTGTAAACATCATCTAAGTCTTGGCCCCTCTCACAGAATCCCCCAAAATACTTGGTTTCCAGGAACATAAATTTCATACCCCTTCCAACAAACTGCCTGTTGAACTTAAGAATATTTAAGACGTCCTGCTCTTTCTGGCCCGGGAAAAAGAATTTGCAAAGATACCAGTATCTGTAGAAGCTGATGGTTCGTTCATTGGAACAGACGTACATGAACCCTGTGTTGGCTTCGTTCTTGACATCCAAAGGGTTTCCATCGTATTGATCATAGGTGATCTAGATGTCTGCATCTTCTGCCAGCCTTCCCAAGGGATTTCGCAGCCACATTATGTCAGCGTCATGCACAACAAAACATGGCAATATATGATATATTTTCTGCAGAAGAAAACAGGGAAACCTCAATATCCCATGCAAACAAAACCCTTCTCTGTTTAGACTACAATTATATAAACACAGAGATTTAATGCAACACATCTTGCTTTCTTTGTTATAATTAAAAGTAAACAAATAAAAAGGGAAGACTAATTAAACATAATGTATTAAAGGAAGAAGGTCTGGGCAAAAGTTATGACAGAAAATCAGGCATTAGAAGATTCAGGAAACAGCGGAGTGGCACCTTGACAACTTCCTTCTAACTGTTATATAAGTAGTAAAAGAGATTCCTCAGCATAATATATTCAGTCCATATCAGTTGGGCACTTCGGGAATGTATAAATATGGGTCGATGTTGCCAGAAGTTGAAAACTAGTTTGATGGAAAAAACTTCCTGTAGCCATTAATGCTGGTATCGATTGGGTTGTGCATCATAAATCAATAGATGGGAAGTTTGCAGACCGAGATCAGGCAAAAAGTGATGGAAATGTGTACCTTTGCAATAAGGGGTTAAAGTTTTTCACCAATCATAATTTTAAAAAATAGTTTAATTTAAAAAATAAAAAATATTCAGTATAACAATGTTATACTTTGGAAAATTGTTTAAATTTATAGTCAAATTGCTTAATCAATGAAATTAATGTCAAATCAATAACAAACTCATTACTATAGTCCTGCTTTGATAAGGACTAATAAATATCATTAACCTATTAAAATTTATAAAATTTATATTTGTATTGATTATTTTATTAAATAATTTTTATTTAAAATTTAATTAAAAATTAATAAAAAATCATACACCCAAATTTTAATGATAAATATAAACTTTTTTATATACCAACAAAATAACAACTAATAAGTACACCTCGTTCACAAGATTGAAAACATTGAAAACAAAATATCACTCAATAATTAAAAGAATCCTTACATAACGTGAATATATTTAACAAAATATCACTAAGTATAAAAGAATCCTTACATAACGTGAATATTTTTAACAAAATATCACTAAGTAATTAAAAGAATCCTTACATATGCATAACATCTTCTATGATATGCCAAATTTTTCCAGTAATATGCATAACATCTTCTATGACATGTCAAAATTTTCCGGTAATTAAAAGAGTCCTTGCATATGCATAACATCCTTTATGACATGTAAATTTTATTAGGGCTATTGGATTGAAAACAAAACATTAATATTTTTACAAATATTACTCAATAATTAAAAGGTATTTATATATGTATAATATTTTTTTATGACATGTCAAATTTTATTAGTGCGATTGGTTTTAAGGGATGGATTTTTTTTGTAAGACCACTCAGGTTTGAAATTGTAAGGTAATCTAGGCAAGGATGATTTTAAGGATGAAAATTTATTTGAAAATGTAGAAAGCTTGGCGAATTTTGCTAATCCTTCATATGCAAACTATAAATGTTTGGCGATATTTTTGTAAAAATATTCAAATTTCTAAGGATTTTATATAGTTTTTATAAACTTTTGGCAATTTTTAAGGTAAAATAATTTTATCCTATAGAATTTGGGCGAATTATTTTTAAAATAGCGAATCTCGTTTTTGGAAAAACCATGGAAAATTAGCCCATGAGCAAAATATAGCCCCTAAAATCATCCATGAATCTAGGTTCAAAACTTGGCTAGTCGAGAGGAGACACCTAAAAACCAGTGATGATAAGAGGGTTATTGTGGCCTAGGGTGAGATTCCCGTGTGATTTTGATGGCTTAGAGACCCCTGGATCATAGTGTCTTAGACCACGGGCTAGTCCCACAAGCCATGAACAAATTAGCAAAAAAAAGCATCTTCTATGACATAAATGTTTTGTTTTGGTAAACTAAAAACATAGTCATTGTATTACTAGATATAAATGGTAAAAATACATGTTAGGCGGTGAGGGTCTACCAAAAAGGAAACCATAACCCTCACCGATCATCATCCAAAGTTAAGGAGTTTCATAGCTTACTCTATGTAGCATGACTAACTAAATATGTTCTAATTCATAACAAAAAAGATCATGCTTAGCTATCATAATAGAGCCTAAGACCTCTAAGGCATGTTAACTTCTGAGAACCATAGCCAAAACAAGTTGAATCTTCCCTAGACTATATTTCCAGAAGAAAAGGAAATATAAGCAATTCAAACCCGTGAAGTTCTAGAATTTCCATGCATGTGGCTCATCTTTTCGCTTAGTTTTGGTACCTCAATTGCACCTTCGTTGTCACCAATATGGATGGGGTAGTCGCATGACCCAGGAGGATTCTGGTTTCTTGGACTATTCTCGGCCTAGTGTTGGAGCGTTCCTCTGTTCTCACTCAAAAATTTATGCCAAACTAGGATCGACAAAATAGGTCAAATTTCCCTTCCAGAATCTTGCTTGTCTAGTTAATGGTGTCATTCTCTTTTCGGGTTTTCTCTATGGCTTGTGCCAGCAAGGCTTTGACCACCCAGCAGGTCTCTCAAAGACGAAAGTATTTCGTTTCTCTAGTTCTAGTATTTTTCGGGTCCTCGACCCAATTCTTGACTTCTTGCACTATCTCGTCATCTGAAGTGTGTTTTCTTTGGAGTCTGACAACATCCTCAATCTCATTAGCAATCTTCTTCTCGTCCTCCAAGAAAAGGTATTTGAAATGAGATCCATCCATCCAAGCTACCCCGACAACCCTGGTTCGATTTGTTGGTCCCTAGGAGGAGGAGGCCTCCGACTACTTCCATTTCCCACTCCTACCCCAGACACCTTTTCTAGCCATACTGAGATGAGAAATTAAGTTTTGTGGAATGCGCTAACAACCCCCTCACTCTCTTTTTCTTACATAGAACTTTCCCATGGGATGGAGACCACCCAAAGTTGTTCTTCTTGGAAGACTGGAACTTCAGGAGTCGGCGAGGTCTCAGGGTCTGTCTCGGGGATGATTTCCTAGGATCCCACTCCCCAAGACAGACTCCCAAAATTTTGAATTCTAACTCTAATCTCCGCTTGAGACGATCAATTTTACTCAGGCGAATGATATGTGAACTAGGGATTCTCCTCCTTACCTTGGTATACGTAAATATTTCCTCTAGCTCTGCATGAGTTATGTTCCAAGGCACGTTCTGGGCAATCATTTTGATAACAACTTATGTCATCGTACTCCCAAACTTGTGACCATGATCGTTCTTCATTACACTCTTCGACTTCCAACTCCGTCTCTAAACTATCTCGCTTCGCCACAGACTTCTTCTCCCACAGACATCCCATTGACCACCAACCTCTTTGCCGAATGATACCATCTGCCACGGCTCGTACCACATGTGTTCATGGGGAGATCAACTCTTGTGGGTGGCGTTGTCGAAGTAGAATTCAATAGGCTCCCTGATATTATTCTGACTCACTTGTTGAAAGATGAGATCCCGTGGCTCTTCTCCGGCAATATTCTTCAACAATACATTTGTCTTTTCCATCATGTCAAGCCTCCAAGTGGAGCTCTTTTCCCTGACACTTATCACTCGGACACTTGTCATCCCATCTGGGTGTCTATGACATAAATATTAAAGTCCAAACTCATCAAGAAATAGATATTTTAAACTTGATATTATGTGGACGTAGAATAAGGAACACTAATTCACTCTTTATTTGAATGATTTTTTTAATGGATGTATAACATTTTTTTTTGATAAGTCTACTCCGGAAAGGGAAGTTTCAGGTTTGATATTATGTAGGTATAGAATAAGGGACACTCAATTTATTCTTTATTTTAATGTTTTTTTATATAAACATGTTGTGAATCTTATCTCAAAATTTTGAATAATAAGATTTTATATTATCATTAGTCATAAATTGTACTTTAAGAATATTATAAATTTCCGAATTAACCTAATTTACAATTGAAATTATAATTTGAATAATTCATCAAGTGATTTATGTAATTATTAATTTTGCAAATTCCAATGAATACAATGAGATATGAGTGCTCTACATATGATGCCTTTTATGTGCTACATATTTTTGATACAATGCGATTTGAGGGCTCTACATGTGATTCCTTTTATGCGCTACATATCTTTAAAATGATTAGGGGGAATAAAAAGAAATCACGTTATAGAATTATATAGGTTTTTATGTTGGAATTGTGATAACAATTAAAATCCTTGAATGGTGGTGAATGGTGGTGGTTCATGTAAGAGTGGTAGTTTTTGAATTTGTAGTAGTTCATGTAATAGTGACAACTATGTTAAAGATATTATATATTTGTGTATCCCTAAGAGTATTTGGCATGATTACTTTAATAAGAGGTATTTGGCATGATTACTTTAATAAGAGGTATTTGGCATGATTACTTTAATAAGAGGTATATGGTAAGTTCTGTATGTCTGTTGTGGGAATATTGTAATCTTTACTTGTGGGAAGATTGTAATATTTACTTCTGAGCAATAAGAATATTGATACATTGCTCTATTGTAACATCCCCACTATAATCCTCATTTTAATTTATGCATAATGTAGATATAAATATGGCGATGGCCAAACGCTGTAATATATAAATTGTATTTTTGATTTTTTAAAGAAAATAGTGTGATACCAATTGCTGGGAATATGGACAGAGATGGGGGATGATTTATCCACAAGAGAGAGGAGTGCCTAAGAGTGTCTAAGATGGGTTCAAGGAGAAAATTAATTATGGGTATTAATTCAACCCACATTTCTGAATTTTATTATCATTCGAGATAACTTCTATTTCATGGTTGAGTGTATGAGAACCCAATCATTAAATACCTATCGGAGGCGGGTGTAGATGTGACATCCATAGTTATTGGAAGCATGGGGATGTAGTACAATCAAGTTTGGGCAGAGTGAGAAGTCAACCATCTTGGGAAAATAGAGGAAACTTGTATTGGGGAGAATAGTTAGTTTTTCATATAGAGTTTTTGGCATGAATAGCAAGGTAGAGTAAGAAAAGAGAGCAGTGGAGCTAAACTAAGAAGGCTGGGCGAATTTTGGAGCATGCTAGAGTGTTTTTGGAGCATATTGGAGCTAAAAATTGAATAGTCAAGTTGTTAGGCCTGAAGAGTGAACTCATGAGTGAGTTGCACTGTAACAACAAGTGTTGTTGTCGTTTTTGCTGGTAGTTTTCTTGGGAGCAAGTTCCCTTGAGTTCCCAGCTGATAGATCCCTGGTTACCTATGATAGAGAGGCCAGAGAGACCCTAATAAACAAATGGGATGCCCAAGGGAATGAGATTAATGAAGGGGTACATTCCTTGGGTTGGGAAGATCAAGAGGAAGAGAGCTGGAGGAAATTCGGGTTAGCTGTAGAAGAATACCAGTGGGTTGTGGATTTAGAGTTGTGAGTGGATTGTGAGAGGCACCCTTCTCTTATGGATTCCTATCCCTAGCTCGGGGGTGACTTGCTATTGATATTTGGAACAACAGGTCTATGGTTGGGTGGAACGTCCTAATTCCCAAACAACTGGTTGCACAAACGTTTTAAAAGATAAGTGTTTAATTATTTTCTAAGTTTCTCTTATGAGTTTTATGGTTGTATTTTACCCTGGACATGAGAATGGTTTTTATGTGTTACTGTAGATGATTTTGTGTCTGCATTATGTTATTTCAAAATGCTATAGATACATTCAGTAATGGGTATCAAATGTTAGTTAAAATGTGTTCAATTTGTAGCTGGTAAGCTATATGAATTAATTAGCAAAATAAATTTTTGAATTTATGTGTTTTTCCGCAAGTTATGTTCCCTAGTTAAGTTGGGGTATGTTAGATAATGATATCAGAGAAACATATTCAAACACTAAGACTGTATGGGCCAAACTTAGCACACAGAAGCTAAAATAGTAGAGTTAAAGCTCATATTTTAAGGTGGTTGTCAGATTTTTCCACGCAAAAGTGTGAGGCGATTGTTTGTGTTTTCAGTGAATTCGAGTTCAGGGGTTAAAATCCCCAAATTTAATCTCTAAATACGCATGTGTTGGTCCTGTAATTTGTTGAATTCAGGAAATTACAATGTAGTCATGAAGAATTGGGAGAAATTGGAAAAAAACCCCAATTTATGCATCAAAATTGGTTGAGAATTCGACCTAAGAGTGTCGAAGTTTGGGTTCAGAGGCTGAATTGATACACACTAGGACTAAATTGGCCATTAGCAAGATTAATTTCAGGTTCCATGGCGGTCCTGGTAAAAAATTTGAAATTATGCAATTTGGAAAAAAAATTCAAAATTTGGGAAATTTTGGGTATTTTACTATACATGACATCAACATGACGTGGAGGCCATGTGGTGGTGATGTGGTAGAGGTGGCATGGACTACAACTGTGGAATTTCCACAGTGGTAGTTGGTAGCATGGTGGCAAGTGACATGAGAGTTGCATGAGGCGGTGGTATGTCCAAACCATAAACCATTGTTGTGTGGGTAGAGGGTGGTTTTGGCATGAGGCCTTGTACCATGCGACGCCATTAGGATTGTTTCACATAGCTCGAGGAAAACCACTACTGTACCCCAAAATTATGTTAATGTTTGTGCATGTTCAGAATGTGACATGGCCTTTAGGTCATTGATCTCGTGTGATTGCCACTGTTGGATTTGGGTGACGTGCAAATTAGTGTGCGCCAAGGTAAAGGAGTGGGATGGGACCTGACCCTCATCGCAACCAATAAAGGGGAGGAACGTGGATTTTTTCAATACGGGTGAGACCCTTGTCCCATCCAAGGTCAGATGAGTACTAGTTGGGTAGGTGAGCCCCGCAAAATATTAATATTTTATTAATGCTTAAGGTTAACATAAGAGAAAGAGAAAGATAGAGAGAAGGATGATGAGGTAGGATAATAGGGTGACATGACATCATGTAAGGGTTCCACATGGACCCAGAATGCCACATCACTAGCCATGACAACAAGGATGCCACATAGGCAAAATTGTTCCACAATGTCAAAAATAAAAAATTGTCTAGAGACAAAATCTTATTTTGGCCATAATAGGATCATAATAACTTAGAATGAGATGAAACTTCTTGGTTTTTTCTATGGTAAAGAGAGCTACATAAGTTCCAGAGAGGGTCATTTCCCATTTCTTCTTGGATTTGTCAAAAATGACAAATTAGTGGTTTTTAAAGGTCTAGGTCCAGATCATTGGCAGAGGTCCATATTTACCTGAAATCCCTGGAGAAAGTCCAGAAAGAGGACATGCAAATAAACTAGGAAGGAATTGAATAAATCCAAAGGGGTTTGGAATGGGGATGTTGAAACAGGGCAAAATCCACTATTATGGGCCACTTTTTGGGGATTTTTCGGATTTTAAGAGGAAAAGTGTCCCCAGATGGAAAATATGGAAAACATTATTTACTTGACATTTTGTGTATTCACCAAGCTAGAAACATTTGGTCTAGTGAAATTTTTCTAGAAGTGCACAATTTGGGAGATAACCTGTTTGGCTAAAAATTTGGAAAAAGGGTTTAAAAAGGACAAATTTGTTATTTCCATATTGTTGTAGTTTTTTACTTGAGCATGATAATGAAAATCTAAGAGTCTTTATGTGTTCTTTGTCATAATTTTTATCTATGCCTCATACAAATTTTTCTTCAGTTTTTAACAGATGTACTTCTACAAGTGGCAGAAGTTGGTGTCTGAGAATATTTGCGCTAGAATGAAGAATGTATAAAAATGGTCAAATTAGTAATATTCAAATAACCATAACTTTATTCTCACAATTCAGAAGTGAGAAAGAAAGAAGTCGTTCGAAAGCTCTTGGATGGGAGAATCCATCTTTCAACCTAGAAAATTGATTTGGGTAGCATAAGTTATAATCAATGCAAAAGAAGATGACCGATGGCATTAAAGAGTAGAAATAATTATGTGTTTTTTTCCAGAATTGTGTATGTACATATTTTTTCTGACAGAAATGTGTTTGCATGCACATTTTATTACATAATCTAGAGGTACAAGAAGGCGTTTTGGTTCCTATATGAGAAATACAACCATGGAATATGCCCAAGGGTCCTACAACCATGGAGAGGAATTTAAAGGGCTACATGTCAGCATGGGAAATACTAAGATGGAATCTAATGGAAGAAGAGATAGGCAGGATCCTATAACTATGAGAAGCCTGCAAAGAGAAGTGCAGAGTTATAGGGAAAATAATGAGAATATTATGAAGGCCCAGGAAGAGATACCTCAGAGTCTAAACATGTTGCAAAGGTAAGCCAATAAAGATTCTGGCACAAAGCAAGCAACTAGTTCTAGACAAGTAGCATCATCTAGATCCCATAGTAGAAAGGATGAACATGGAAATGGAAGGAAGTTAAGGAGCATGAGTAGGCACCATCATTCCACAGAGAAACTAACTAGGAGAGCTCATGAAATTTCAGGGCCAGGAAGCAGCCCAAGTGTGCCCCCTATGAGGAGACAAAGGAGAAGGCACGAGGGAGACATAATGCAAGGTGAACTCAGGAAAATCAATTCACCAACTTTCAATGGTGAGCATAGGAAGGGAAAAGAGATTGAGGCTTGGCTGTTGGAAATGAATAAATATTTACAGCTGCATTATTATCCCTCTAGGGTAGAAACATGAATTGCAACCTACCACTTGTAAGGAAAGGAATGCATGTGGTGGGATTGAATTAAGAAAAAAAAACACCTTGATGAGAGGAAGGTCTCATGGAGGCAGTTCAAAGGATATTTCCAAGAGAAATATTTCTCTGAGCATTACTATGAGAGAAATATGAAAGAGTTATTTGAACTGAAGTTGGGAAGCATGACAATTGTTGGTGCAATTATTTGCATAATATATTACCAAACATAAATTATCAACCAAGATTCATAATTAAATGAGTTGATGCACTATATGTGCCGATAACAGATAGGTTCCTATGTCTAATGAGTATAGTTCAATCAAGAAAACCATATAAAAACCAATACTCTGTTTTCACACTTCAAAGATAACACTCTTCACACAATTCGTAAATTAGAAAGCAAAACTTGCAATCATGCACTCAAAAGATTTGGCTCAGATAATGCCTTGTCCATTTACAAGCTCATGAAGTGGAAATATGGACTTTGAATTAGTTATCTGTAGCTGCTACTCTTAACAACAACTAGCAAGCAAATCTGGGCACACTTCAACAATACCACTCCAAACTTAGAAGAG
>ML786509.1:348676-369687 GCA_009831015.1 Picea engelmannii | reverse complement strand
AACTGTTCCTGCATTACCACACTTTGCAACAAATTTGAATAGTGAAATCAAACAAAATATCATGAAATCAAAATAACAAATACATGAAATGAAAATCTACACTAACAATTTACAATAAGCTTACCAAGCTAGATCGGTGGCCCTTGCTGATGACAACATGGAAGCTTTTAGATCACCAAATGTTAACTTATAAGAGAGACAAAATCACTGAATTCAATCTTGCATTAATCTCCAACAAGTAGGTTTACAAAGAGAGTCTTCTCATGAATCCATTCTACATCATAACAATTCTCCTTTAAGAACCATTCTTACATCATGATAATTCCTTTCTACTCAGACCTATGAGGTCTTATTTATACATAAAATCCATGGAGGAATAGATGAAACCGAATCCCCAAACTAAGAAAACAATTTTTACAATTTTAGGATAAATCCCAAAAATCTGTGTTTTTTAACAATTTGGGCAAATTCAAGTTAGTCCCCCACCCATATCTCCCAAACCAATTATAATTTTGAAAAACGACCCTTAGTTTTCTCAATTTATCATATTCCAGATAAAACCCATGTTTTAGAATTTCTATATCTGATGCCATATGCACGAAAATCAAGGCGCAAGTTGGCAGTTTGAGTTTTTTTTATAATTTTGGCAGAATCATTCCCCTTGAGCTGGAGGTCCACACGTGCGATATGGGTGAATTCTGACTCACGAATCCTTATGAAAACATCGTTTTGGACAAAACCCATGTGCCTGATTTTCCTCTAGAAGCTTTCCAAAATTTTGAATTATTTCTAGTACCAGATTAGCACACGCTGGTACCGGAATAGGTGGAGCCTTGGTACCAGAATAGAATGGGTACCAGATCATGCTACTTAAGAGTCAAAGTGATTATTATCATACATAATCAAACATTTATTCGAATTAACTCAATAAAACTAAACAAATCATGCCTTAATCATAAGTTACCTCTCTATGCACATGATCAAGGTCATTAATTGCATTTATGGATGAAACAGTCAATTAGATACACATATCATATGTAAAATTGACTCAGACATAGGTAATATAAGGTAATAGAAGTGTCAATACTGATACTCAACAACAATGGATGAGTATGAGAAGAGGTTCTTTGAGTTTCTCAAGTATGTGAACTTCATAAAGGACGAGAATGAAAAAATCCAAAGGTTTTTAAGTGGGTTACCCTCTTTCTATAGTGATAATATACAATATGATAACCCCAATAATTTGGAGGATACTAGAAGGAGAGCAAGACATCTTTATGAGCAGAGCAGAGGGAGGCTAGTCTTCCAAAAGACTTGGAATGACAAGATGATGGGTAAAAAGGAGCAAAGGTAGAAAGGATTTAAGCCACCCTTTTTCAAGAATATCTCCCAAGAAAATCAACAAGGACAACCAACCCAAAATGAACAAAGGACAATAGATTCAGTTGTGAAAAGGCCAAGGAAATAACCTGTACAATGTTGGGGATGTGAGGGAAATCACTTATATAAGGAATGTCGTCACAAAGGTGAAAGAATGAGGATTTTCCACAACATCCAAGAGGTTGAAAGAGTTGAAGACATGGGAGGAATCATGCCAAGGATTTATGCAGATTTATACCACAAGCAAGCAGAGTATCAATCCCCGATGATTGAAGTGGAAGGTAAGATTGATAACGTGCCCATAACAAATTTAATTGATTATGGATCTAGCCATAGTTACATAAAATCTAGCATTGTTGAAATATTTCACTTGCAAAGGAGTAAGCATAAGAAATATTGGTTATTTCAGTTAGCCACATGGGCTAAGAGAAAAATCAATGAGTTGGTTAAAGATTGTCCAATAGACATAAATGGACTCAACAAAAATGTAGATGTGAACATCATACCATTGGGTTCATACGACTCTCTAATTGTCATGGATTGTTTGGAGAAATACCATGATATCCTAGACTGTTACAGTAAGACAATAACTTGTCTTGATGAGGATGGACAATAAGGAAAGATTCAAGGAATTCCAAGAGTTGTAGTTGTTAGAGAAGTCTATGCCATGCAACTGAAAAAATAATTTTAGGAAAGGATGTCAAATTTTTGTATCCCATATGGAAGAGGCAGCCAGAAACAAAGTGACAAGTATTTAAGATCAGCTGGTCTTGAAATATTTTGAATATGTTTTTGGGAAAATCCTAGGATTACCACCAAAGAAAGACAATGAGTTCTCTATTGATTTGGTGCCAGGAGCTTCCCCAATTTCCAAGACACCTTATAGAATGGGCACACCAGAATTAAAAGTGTTGCAAATGCATCTTGAAGAGATGTTAAAGAAGGGGTATATATTCCCAAGTGTGTCACCTTAGGGAGCCCCAGTTCTTTTTGTGAAGAAGAAGTATGGAACCTTAAGGCTATGTATTGATTTTAGGAAGCTGCATAAGGTCACCATAAAGAAAAAATATACTTTTCCAAGGATCGACAATCTCTTTGACTAGCTGAAAGGTGCAATAATATTTTCCAACATTGATTTGAGATCAGGTTATCATCAAGTGAGGATAAACGAAGAGGACATTAGTAAGACAACATTCAAAACAATATATGGGCATTATAAATTTACAGTAGTGCCATTTGGGCTATCAAATTCCCCATCAATTTTCATGTGCCTGATGAATGGAGTGTTCAGGGAATACCTAGACAAGTTTGTGATTGTTTTCTTGGATGATATTCTAATCTACTCCAAGAAAAAAGAAGAGCATGAGAAACATTTAAGAATGGTGTTGCAAGTTTTGAGAGAACATAAGTTGTATGCCAAGTATGTGCATCTTTTATCAAAATAAGATTCACTACTTGGGGCATATTATTTCAATAAAGGGAATATCAGTTGATCCCAAGAAAATAGAGGCCATTAGAGGATGGCTAGCACCAAGAAATGCAACAAAGTTCAGATCTTTTATGGGTCTTGTTGGTTATTACCGAAGATTCATAAAGGGGTTTTCAAATATTTCAATCCCAATCACTTCTTTTCAAAAGAAGGGAGTGGAATTTGAATGGACTCCCAAATGGGAAGAAAGTTTTCAACAATTGAAATATATTTTGAAAATTGCACCAATCTTAAATATTGCAGACCCAAATGAAGACTTTGTAGTTGTTGATTAAAATTTCGTCATCTACATTTTCTCGCTCTTGGATTCATAAAAAAAATGATTTCAAAAGAAGAATTTTTTTGAGAGATATAAGTCCATGGTGTATCCCTCATTCTCAATTTCACCACACATTTTTCAGATCAAAAATCCGAGTTCGTATGCTCAAGATATTCAGGTTTGTGTTTAAGTGATAAAAAATGCTTCTTCCATGTGGAATAAAGCTAATTTATTCCAAATACATATAAAATTTCTCAGGTCCAAGACCCTTATCTTTCTTCTATTTCACAGGACCAAGACCCTAATTTCTTATTATTATATTCTTTCAAGAATACAATAATAACTCACCCCTCCCCCTTTCCACACTAAGATTATTTTCTCCATCTGTCAAACTCACTCTATGGACTTGCATCCCACACCCCCTCACATCTCTAATCCTCTAAAAACCTCTCCAATCCACTCCCTTTACTCGTCCCAAATTCATACTCAACTTAATTTTTTTTTTCCTCGGACTCACAGACTCCCTTACCCCCTCACCACCCTCACTCTCTCACCCACTCCCTACATTTACCCCCCTCTTCCCCCCCCCACTTTACCTCACCCTACATCACCCTTATCCATCCACCACCTACATTTACCACCCCCTAACTCCGCTACCCCAAAATTCCACCTCCCCCCACTCCAACCCCCACTTTCGACACCTACAAACTACCCTCCCCTCTCACTTACTCTCTTTCCTAACTTCTCATCCATTCTCCCATACTTAACCTCTCATCCAATTTTTTATACATTATATCACCAAACAATAATATCTTTCCACATGGAAATCAATTATTGGTGCATACTTAACTTATCATATTACTCCACTTGTCAACCACCTAACTTATGACACATGTCAGCCTATGGAGGAGTGACATATAACACCTAACTAATGGCAACATGTGGCAGCATACAAGGAGTGACACATGGCATGATATTATTGGTGACATGTGGAATCTTACCATTAATAACACGTGGTGATATTTTAGTGGCTGACTCATCAATGACATATCTTTCCACATGGAAATTAATTATTGGTGCATACTTAACTTATCAGATTACTCCACTTGTCAACCACCTAACTCATGACACATGGCAACCTATGGAGGAGTGACATATGACACCTAACTAATGGCAACATGTGGCAACATACAAGGAGTGACACATGGCATGATATTATTGGTGACATGTGGAATCTTACCATTAATAACACATGGTGATATTTTAGTGGTTGACTCATCAATGACTGGGTGTAGCTGGAGTTTGAATTGGCATGCAAAATTATATTTTATTAATTAATTTTCTAAGGGAGGTTGAGCTCTTGAGAGCCATAATCTTCTCTCTTCACATTTCTTACTAAGTGTGTATTACACTTAGTCCTTTATACATTAAATATTTCAAGAGTCCCATTCATGTGGGATAATATTTTACACACAAAAGTCGAAATACTTAAGGTGGAAAAACGAAATTCAAATCAAGGGCTAAGATTTGACCAAGACATCCAATCGACGATGGATGAGTCACAAACTTCTGAAGTCCATATCTTGAGCTCTAAGTGACGAAATTGCATGAAATTTATACCATTGGAAATATATTTAGACAAAGAAGATGGTGGTATAGGTTAGAAGGGATGAAAGTGACCAAATGTTTTATAAAATGAAATATCATTCAACTTCATTTTTAATGGGTCTGTGTGACAACTGAACTTCACGAGCTCATATCTTGAGATCCGAGCGACGAATTTGAGAAAAAAATTATATATTTGGAAAGATAATACGATGAAGATCACATATGAAGTGATTTACATGGTTTAAAAGTTCACTATCACTTCCATAAAATTAAAATACAATCCTCCTCTTTTAAAGGGAAATTAATTAATTTTTTGAAAATAAAAGTTTATTTACAAACTTTTATTAAAAAAGGAAAAGCACCCATTTTAAAGATACGAATGATAATGATGTGAAATCATTAAAAAAACCTTAATGAGGAATTAATTGAAGAGAATAATTCAAGAATAAATTTGACCAAATCAAGGGCTGAGATTTGACCAAGAGATTCGATCGACGATGAATGAGTCACGAACTTTTGAAGGCCATATCTTGAGCTCCGAGCGACGAAATTGCATGAAATTTATACCATTGGAAATATATTAATACAAAGAAGATGATGATATAGGTTATAAGGGCTGAAAGTGGCCACATTTTTTATAAAATTAAATATCAGTCAACTTCATTTTTAATGGGTCTGTGTAACAACTGAACTTCACGAGCTCATATCTTGAGATCCGAGCAACGGATTTGGGAAAAAATTATATCGTTGGAAAGATAATACGATGAATATCACATATGAAGTGATTTAATTGGTTGAAAATGTGACTATCACTTCCATAAAATTAAAATACAATCCTCCTCTTTTAAAAAACAATTAATTAAATTTTTGAAAATAAAAGTTTATTTAAAAACTTTTATTAAAAAAGGAAAAGCACCCATTTTAAAGTTACGAATGATAATGATGTAAAATCATTAAAAAAAACTTAATGAGGAATTAATTAAAGAGAATACTTCAAGAAGAAAAGTGTACGAAAAATTCAAGAGGGGAAAACCCTAACTACTCAAGTAGTTAGGAGATTTGATTTTTAAAGAGAATAAGTGTTTCATCAAGGGTTCCACAATCAAAATTATCAATGGAGGAGGGCAGAAGATCAAAGGAAGAAGAAGGTACAACCATGAATATACAACCAAGATTCTGATCAACGAAGAGAGATCTCCATCTTCTCCACTCTTTCTCTTCTTCTACACCATTTCTCATAGTTTTATGCTTGAATCTCTTAATTGGGCACAAGACTGAGTTCTTGAGTGTTCTTCTTGTATTCTTCAAAAGTGTTTTTTTACATGATCATGGAGTATTTACAAGCACATACATGACTTCCAGAGATTTTGTAATGAAGAACAACTTTTATGAATAAAACTTCACAAAGTATTACTTCGGGGTTGATTTCGATTGTATCCTGTAACTTTGAGTCTTAAGTATGAGATATTTGAAATTGATCTATCAAATCGTTTTTTTTACGTTGATCAGAAAGAAATTCTGATGTTGAATCCCTCCTTCAATACTTTATTATTTTAAAGAGTTTTCTTGCTCCATATAAATATTAGATCAAGTTATTGAAAAACCATTTTTATTGGATAAATTTGAGCAATAAAGATCTAGGGTTTGGAGTCTAAGCATTCTCCTAATCCAATATATTCAAGATATATATTTTTTAGCCAAAGAGGAGTACCACCTCTCTGAAAACACAAAGGGATTAATATCCTCATGAGGTTGTCATTTCTGTCCTAACAGATTCAAATGTTGACATTTTTGGCGACCATACTGGGGAACGATTTGTTTTCAAGAGATATAATACCTTTAGGATCAGATACTATTGAAAGATTAGAAGTATTCTAGTTGTAGTTTGAGAGAAAATTTAGAGATTGACTCAAGATGAATTGGGTTTTTGAGAACCTTGTTCAAAGAGCACTAAATGGCCTTGAAGGTTTATTGTTGAAATTTCAGTCACAAATCAGTTGTGACAACCTTTATGGAACCAAAAAGCCACCAAATATTTGGGAGGATGATCTTCCTCACAACTCCATCCTCAAAACTCAAGACATTAAAGAAATATGCCCTGGTGACTTCACTGAAAAGATCTTAGAATTTCAAGAAGATGTATATGAAGACTCTTCCGAGGAATTTTTCTCATGCTATCAAGAGATTTTTCCTCCTCCATCAACAAAAGTTGTTCAAGAAATAGTGAAAGGAGAAGGTATCCAAAGAAATAAAAGGTTGCACATAAGCCTAGTCAGTTTGCAAGGAGATTTTCATCCCTTGCCAAATATTTCCATGGATAATTTTCCAACATTCTTCGAGAATACTTCAGAGGATGCAGATAAACATTTGATTAAATTTGACAGGCCTTGTGAAATTTTTAATGTGGCTCAAAATGATGTTGCATGACAGTTATTTATCTTGACTTTAAAAGAAGATGTCTGTTAGGGTACTATAATTATAGGAGATCTGATGATTCATATATCATTTGTGGGTCTCATGATGAAGTTCCTGGCTTGCTAGGCTAGGTTGATTCCATTTCCCCCTCCATCCATTTTTCCCAATCCTTCATTACCCTGGTGCATCCTTCATCCACCTCTGCGCCACTCACTCGCTTGTCCATTTATCCCATTGGCTACATCTCGCCCACCACTCATCTCTGCATAAACAATATTAGGATAAAAAACATTAGGTTAGTAATAAATGGTTAGTGGCATTTTTTAACGCTAATTAGCATAATAATGTTAATATTAATTAAATTAGTATAGTTAGATTAATAAACTAGGTTAATCTTGTTAATAATTAATTAATTAATAATTAGTAGTTAAGTTAGTTTGTCTAAATTAGTAACTAGGTTAGTATTTTAGAATTAAATATTAATTAGCAAATTAAATATAAAATATATAATAAAAATAAAATAACAATTAAAAAATAAAACAAACAAAAGAAAACATAAATTAAATTAAAATAAACATATAATAAAACAAAACTAAAAATAAAAAACAAATATTAAAACAAAACATATAATAAATAATGATGATGATGATGATGATTAATGTCCACTAAGATCGAATTGGTCTATCGGACCTTAAGAGGGTAAGTGATTACTTGTGATTCTTTATAATTTTGTTTCTGTGCTCAAAAAGCATTAAGAGAAGCTTTCTAAGATCGCCATACTTTTGTTGAGTTAAGAGGTTAGGAAGGTTGGTAGTGTGATAAATATTTTGAAAATGAGATCTAATATGGGTATAGGCTGGACAATCTAAGAGAAAGTGCTTTTCATCTTCAACCTTCTTAGTGTTACAAAGGTTACACACTCTTTCATCCCATGGCGTTTTAAGAATTGACCAACGCCCAGTTTCACTATGGAGCTCATGAGAATTTGTTCTTATCTTAGCAATGCTGATTTTTTTCTTTACACTTAAAATAAAAAATAAATGAAATAAAAAAAAAAAAAATAAATAAAAACAAAAACTAAAAAAAATAAAAAAGTTTAAAACTATCCTAAATTTACAACCCACGCACTCCCCCATATATCGGACCCCCCCCTCTTACGTCACTCAACCAAAAGGGAGCCCGAGTAGGTGGTTTACCACGGGACAGGTGTCATCGTATGGTGAACTCGGACCCCCCCTCCCATTACCACTTACCACTCTAGGGGGGTCCGAACAACACCTTTACTCCTCCAAAACCGCCCTCCCAAAAAATTAAAACCATTCTTTTTCGCCAGTTTTACGAGTCTGTTTTCGAGAGTGATTCCAGCCAAAGGGGAATGGATTTTTAAAATCTGAGAGTGGTTTTTGTTCAGAACAGGATGAAGAACAATAAACTCTCCCAGAATTTACACAGGTGTTATAAGTTGGGAGAATCAAATCCATCTCAGATCCCTATTTTTCAGGCTTCCATTTTTTCCTGTTTTGGTCATGATTTTGCGGGAGCTGTTTCGGCGAGATGGAGATGAATTTGGGAAAATCGAAAGAGGTTTTTGCTCAAGACAGACTCATCTACAAAAAAATATTTCATTTTTCACACAATTGTCATATTTTTGGAGATACACATGTCTGAGTTGACCCCTATTTTCAGCAGTCCGACCCATCTTTCATGGCAGTCAGTTCAAGATTTTTGGGGATTTGTTTCTATTTTTGGTTGAGGTTGTTAAATTCAACCTCTTGATCCTGGGAGATAATATTTATATATATTTATATTATTCAAATGTACAATGGTGGATCAGTTGGGGACCATAATTTAATTTTGTATCAGAGCTCACAGAGCCTTCTGTATTCATCAATCCAATAATACAATCACAACAGTTACAAGATTCATGTGTCAATATTGGTGGTGATGTTTTTCTTATTCAATTTAATTTGTTTCCATTGTTTTTCTTAAGTTATTCATATTCTGAATTATACAAATAGGTTCAAAGAACATAATTTGTTGAGACATACACTCTGTTTCTGGCTTTGACATAATTATCAATGTTTTTTGCTCAATGGTTAATTTCAAGATTCTTGATTGCCCTCTTATTGCTTGGTCCTCTCATCTTCTCCTCCAAATCCAAAATCAAACTCAAAAGAATCCAACAAGAGTTCCTACCTTGCCCTATAAGGCTGTCTGTAGAACTTGTCTTTGATTGAAACTCAGCTTGTGGCTCCATTGCCCAATGGTTCCTCTTCTCTACCCCTACCCAATTCTTAAAAACAAACCTTATACTTGATAACTAGCCTAATATCCCCTTCAAATAAATCTATATCAGACAGAGAGAGCCCTCTCTGAGTCTTGGAGGGCTAGATCTAAGAATCCAAGTGGTTTGATGTTACCTCAATGATTGTCTCCTCAGCCTTGGGAAAATTACAAAGTGCTAACAATGCCCGTGAATGGTTTTATTCATTGTTTCTTGGAACCATCACTAGTTGGGATGTACTAGAATTTTTTTTTGTTGAAAGATATTTTTCAAGAAAATATCCATATTCTCCTTTCTTGAAGTTGGTTGGAATCAATATGAACAAGGAAGAAACAATTAAAGATTTATCTATCAAATTTATGAAAGTTATTCATGAGATTGCTTAAGAAATGTTTTCAAGCGATGTCATTATTTTCAGTTGTTACGAAAATGATTTGCCCACAAATATGAGATTTCTATTGAGGCAAGAAGGAATATGCAGCTGGAAAGAATTAATGCAATGAGCTCAACTCATTAAAAGATATGTTCTTGAAACCAGAGCCAACATATTAGACCCGCCAAAATTGATCCAAGACTATGGAGGAATGAATTTAGAAGAAATTTCTGAAGAAATAAATGATTTTTTTTTTCCAGATCTTGATCTTGAAATAAAAAATGAGAACACTAAAGTTTCAATCCAAGAATAACACCATCCTTCACATGCTTCATTGGAGGTAAATATCAACCTCTCATGTGCTCAATTTGAGAGTGATGATTATAGTGAACTCAAGGATGAATATAAGGACTTAATTCAATATGAAAACATTGTAGCAGAGTCTCAAATAATACAACCGATGTATATCAAGCCACAACAACAATGTTTACATTGGAGGGATAGAAATCATCACTTTACATCAGATTTGTATGATGTTGATTGTTTTCCTGAAGCAGAGCTTCATGAAGAAGGATTTTTCCAAGCATAAAAGAAAATACATGTGAAGCAAGAGGAATCATGGATGCTATATTTTATTTCTGGAGATCATGAAGTTGTTGATGAACAATAAAAGATGGCTCCACTAAAAAGTTCATTCCAAAAATTAGATCAATGCTTGAATGGCTCTACTAAAAATCTACCTACACCTAAGGTGCCCCTTTTCTTCTAAGTAATATAGGGTAGGTAGATCATGTATGTACATATTTTGTTTCTTCAATTCAAGTTTTGTACAATAAGGAAGTTAGTAAGATAACTCCATGAAAGAAGAAAAATCACATGAATATATTTTGAAGATGATGTCTGTTAGCGATATTTCTGGTATAGGGGTAAAATGCAAAAGAATGGGTTAAAAACCCAATTGTCCTAAGTTATGAATGCAAATGCGCCCATGGTAAATGACGAGCAAATCTGGACGGCAGGATTTCGTGCGCCCGGATCAGCGGCGCACATCGGATTCCAGAGCCCCCCCCTCCTTTCTACATTTAAGCGGAGGGGGGGGTCCGGAATCCAGGGCGCACCTCTTCAATGGTCGAGATCAAAGCGCCCAGATCAACGGCGTGCGAGACGATTCTGGACCCCCCCCGCCTTTCTACCTTTAAGCGGAGGGGGGGGGGTCCGGAATTCAGGGTGCATCTTTCCGACGGCTGCGATTGAAGCGCCCAGATCAACGACGTGCAGGTGATCTAGACCTCTCCCTTATCTCTGTGTTTAATCAGCGTGGGCCCTTTTCCCGTCATGTCAACTAGTGGACCATCCTCCCTCTTGCCACCTGTCCTCCTCCTGATCGTGCGATGAGGCTCGCTCCCCCTAGCCCTTCCTCATCCTCCGACACCCGTTCGCTTCTTCTTGTCTGGTCCATATGGCTCCTTCCCCCCATCTCATCGTCCACTCACCACCTGCCATGTGTCCTGCTCCCTCCACTTATCATCTTCCGCCACATGTCTTCCCCTGCCGCCTCTCTCACACCTCATCGCTTCTTACTTCACCCCCCACGGTTTTGTCCCCATCACTCCATTGCTGTGCCCCATCTTTCACGCTGGCCTCCACGCCCATGCACCATATCGATCAGCTAATCCAGGTGGCAGCGCAAAAGGTCTTCCACGTCGCAGAGGTGTCGAGTTGGCCGGGCCATCCTCAATCCCAATGAAGCAGTTATCGAGGTAGTTGGTGGTGGTTAGACATCGTCTCCGCCATAATGGGAAAAGTCCGGTGATGAATTAAAGGCACGTCGATTCGCCCACGGAACTGTTAGAGAGTCCGATTGCGTCCGCTGAAGTTGCAAGATCATTCAAAGATTGCAGCTGCAGATTGTCAGAAGCCATGCAGACGCAATGTATTTAATGCGACGTCTCGGTTTTGTTGCTATTGTTGTTTTGAGTATATGTAGGCGTTTTCGCCATTTTTGTATCTATCGATGGTAGAGCGAAGCTCCCGACTGTAAAGTTTTAACAACCATTCTAGTTTCCTGGTTATGCATATGTGTTTGAGACTTCTTGTTTTATGACAAATAGTTTTCCTTTTCCATCTGTGTTTCGTCTCGTGCCAGAGAATTCATGATCGAATGCTTCATATGAATTAGCACAGTTATGTTATGATAAATGATTTATTGTTGCATTGTTGTTTTCTCTGGTTTCCTACATTTGGGTGTAAGAAGATCTTGCCTTCAGATGCCTTCTCTCACAGTCTGTTAGAATCCAGATGTTCGAATAGTCCCCTGCACTCTTCTCATGCAAAGTCTTCCACCTACTCACCCTTATTACAACTCACTATTTGAAGTTTATCTAAGACCTCACTCACCTATGCATGCCGGGCCTAGTTTCAGTGTTGAGACGATATTGTTCTGAGTTTTCCTCCATTTGATCACCCCTTTAAACAAATCGTGACATTAATCTGATGGGTGTCAGGCTCAGCTCCTGCAAGCAATCCAGGAGTGACTTCTGACGCTAACATTTCTGGCACCGTTGCCGGGGACGAAGTTGAATATTTTCCCCGTGATTGAACGACAACGATCAACTGATTATGAAGGTGCATCATGTATCATAACTATTGAGATTGCTACTGTGCACCTGGTGACTCCATTGTGACGACTCCACTGCGGCGAACCCGTTGGATTAGTTGTGGCTTCTAGCGGCAGACACATGCGGTCCCATCCACAACTGCCTCTGGCTGCAACTGAAGAAAATACGGAGGTGATTCTCAGAAAAGGAAAGGCCCCTCAAGGAGAAAGCTTCACCTCCGAATCATGTATTTCCCCACCTCCTTCCGTAAAAACTCCATTTTCTTATTCTCAGCTTCCTAGTCGTCCTTCCTCTGAGGTTTCCCGTTTTCTAAATTTCGGGAGTGTTCCTGCTGAGTTTTCTCCTCTTGGTATAGTGTCAGAGGGAGAGATCCTTGTCACTCCCCCCTCTCTGGAAGCTGTGCCTCAGTTAAGATCTCAGGCCTCGGAAGGTTTCACTACCCCTCCTTTTATTGCTACTGTTGCACAGAGAGAAGAATCTGCACATTCAGGTCCCTTAGCCTTCTCTCTGTTTTCCCCGTCGTCTCCTTCGAGAACCTCCTTTCCGACATCTCCCGTTCACACTCCTTCTCCTCCTAGTTCTCCTCCACCTAATATCCCTATGGCTGGTGCTAATCCCCCTCCGAATAGAATGGACGCCATAGTCGCTGCTAGATATGCTCCTTTAATCCTACCCCATCCCATGAATCCTCTCCCTGGTGGAGACTATTTGAAATACATGCCCAAGTTCGCGGGAGAAGGAGACATAACTGCAGAAGAGCACTTGGCTGCTTTCTACAGTTATGCAGACAGCTTAAACATTGAAAATGAAGATGTATGGATGAGAGTATTCATCCAGAGCCTGGATGGCGAGGTTAGGAAATGGTTTAGAGGACTGGCCCCTGGATCTGTTGCTGGAATTGAAGCTCTGGATAGTGTTTTCCTGAGGCAGTGGGGAGACAGGAAGGATTATATGTATTACATGACAGAGTTTGGGGCTCTGAAGAAAATGGATGGAGAGTCTATCTCTGACTTCTCTAAAAGATTCAATAAAATGTATAACAAGATTCGTGCAGAGATAAAACCCTCAAAAGCCTCTTTCCAAATTTCCTACGCTGGTGCATTTGACCTTGATTTCTGTCTTTTACTAAGAGAAAGAAGAGCCACCTCCTTAGCTCAAATGCAAGATGAAGCTATAGAAGTAGAATCCAACATATTAGCGGCTGACAGACTGAGGAACAAGGCCGACACATACAGAAGAAAGGGAAAATCGGAAGCCTCAACTTCCGGCCCATCACTGCCCCACCCTCAAGTGGTTGAACTGACCCAGATGATGAAGCTTCTGTCTGAAGAGATGGAGAGACTGAAGGTGGAAAGGAAGAAAATGAACAAGGGCCCTCAGAGCACCGAGAACAAAGGGGGTTTCAGAAGGCCAAATAATATTGCTCCCCCAACTATGCACAGAGAGAGAGGAAGAGACAGGGACGACCAAAGAATTCAGGCTCCCTTTTAGAACAATTTTGTGGCCGATGAAGAAGAAGGGGAAACAGACGAGCCTGAGCCTAAAATCCATTGCTTAGAAGCCACTCCTCCTTTCCCTCATCTGACTCAGTCAACATACGAGGAGTCTCTCATGGACAGTCAGCTAAATGAATTGAGCAAAGGAGACAAGGCTAGTAATGGCCGAGGCAGGTATAACCTGAGGTCCGACAAAAAAACAACAATACCTGATGTTCCTGAGCAGTCCACTAGAACAGAGAAATATGCTAATGAAGTAGAAGACGCTCACAGAGGTAAGAAGGCTCAACCCCCCTCTCCCATTGTCCACAATCATGTTCCTAAAATAAGAGAAATTCCAAAGCTTACATCTTCTTTTAATTTTGAGCATGAGATTCAAAAGATCAGAATCCCTGTGCCCCTCAACGAGCTAATCAAACATGATGAATTCAAAAAGCGCTTCTCTGAACTTTTGAAATTTGAAGCCTCATGCCCTCCCACAGACTCCATAAACCTCCAAGATGAAAGGCCAGCAGTTGTCCTAGGCCCCATGGTAGAAGACAGAGATGATTCATCCCCTCCCTTCTACACCTCCCTGAACATACATGATAAAGTGTTGCACAATTGCTTAATGGATTCAGGGGCTTCTCACAACCTCATGCCCAAAACTGTCATGGAAGAGTTAGGACTGGAAGTCACCTGATTCTATCATGACCTCTATTCTTTTGACTCCAGGAGGGTTCAGTGTCTGGGAGTTATCAAGGACCTGGTAGTTTCTTTGTTTCAACTACCCATGAAGAGTATGGTCATGGACATTATGGTAGCTGATGTTCCCCCTAAGTTTGGCATGCTGTTGTCAAGGTCTTGGATTAAGAGACTTAGAGGGACGTTACAGATGGATCTCACATATGCCACCATTCTAGTCTTTGGAGGGGAACATAGGAGATTGTACAGAGAAGCCCAGCTAGCCTATATAGTCAGTGATGAAGCGAACCCCACCAATCGCCCCATCTTTGCACTTGACACTGACCTAGGATCTAGTTTGTTACAGGTTACTGAGACCCCTGAGGTCCCTTTGCAGATCAGAAAGAAGCCCATTCTCAATCAGGAAATGCCTCCTCCAACCACCTCTGTTTGCAAGATGTTCTTTGATGGAGCTTCCTCTAGTATGGGTGCAGGTTCCGGGGTGGTATTCATGTCCCCTTATCAAGAGACCATATCTATGTCATACAAGCTGGAATTCGAAGTCACCAACAACGTGGCAGAGTATGAAGCTCTGGTTCTGGGATTAAGAGCTGCGAAGGAAATGGGAATTAAGGAGATGGCTGTGTTTGGAGATGCATAATTGATCATCCAGCAGGTAAAAAATGTTTATCAGGCTAAGCATCCTTGTCTCAGGAATTACAGGAACGAGGTATGGGACCAAGTGGATAATTTCTTCTTGGCTTTTAACATTTCTTTCATTCCAAGGGAGGAAAATGCTTCAGCCGACTTTTTAGCTGTCACAACTAGTTTTCTTGAGGCTCCCACGCTACCCACTGTTAGATCCAATATAGAAATAAAATATAGACCCTCAGTACCAGACAACGTCAAACATTGGAGGGTATTTGAAGATGATTAGGAGATCGAAAAGTTTCTTCAATCCGTTGATGACTTTTCTACATTGCACATAGATGAGGATCCTGACACTGAAGGGGCACCTGACCATCACCCTGGAGAGTTTTTGAATAAAATTGCTGACCACCAGATTATTCATCTACCAAGCAATCACATACCGAAAGGACTAATCCCATTAGAAAGGTTGTTCGATGGGAATGATGTGGCAGTAAGGGGGAGAGTTTTAGGTGATGATGCTGACACAGCTGAGTGCAACATAGGAACACCAGAGGATCCCAAGTTTGTCAAGTTGTCAAGGAGTTTGACCAAGGAGCAGAGGGCCGAATATACTGAGTTGCTGAGGGAGTTTTCTGATGTGTTCGCGTGGACCTACGAAGACCTCAAAACATACGACACATCAGTTATTGAGCACAAGATCCCACTGAAAGAAGAGGCTAGGCCATTCAAGCAGAAGCTGAGGCAGATAAATCCCATGCTGCTACCTGTCATGGAGAAAGAAGTGAAGAAGCTGCTAGATGCCCAGATCATTGTCCCCTTGAGATATTCTCACTGGGTGGCCAATTTGGTCTCAGTAAGAAAGAAAAGTGGCGAAATCAGACTCTGTGTTGATTTCAGAAACCTGAACAGGATCTCAAGGAAAGATAATTATCCCCTGCCCAACATGGAGCACATATTGCAGAAGGTCACCGGTGCTTCCAGAATATCCATGATTGATGGTTTCTCTGGATACAATCAGATATCAGTCATGCCTGAGGACCGAGAAAAAACAGCCTTCACCACTCCTTGGGGCACTTTCATGTATGCCAAAATGCCTTTTGGGTTGATGAATGTAGGAGCCACGTTTCAGCGAGCCATGGACATAGCCTTCATCGGAGAAAAAGATAAGTTTGTGGTGATTTACCTAGATGACATAACAATCTTCTCCAAGACTGATAAAGAGCACCGCTGCCATTTGAAGAAGGTTTTCCGGAAATGTCGGAGGTATGGCCTATCTCTAAACCCCAAGAAATCATTGTTTTCTATGAAGGAGGGAAAGCTATTAGGCCATATAGTATCAACATAGGGGGTGAGAATTGATCCTAGCAGGGTGGAAGCGATTCAGACCCTGTCACTCCCCAGGTCCAAAAAAGAGGTTCAAGCATTTTTGGGGAGGATTAATTTTCCGAGGAGATTCGTCCCAAATTTTGCAGAATTGGTGAAACACATCATGACCATGCTCAGAAGGGGAAATGAAGTAAAATGGACCTCTGAAACCAGAGAATATTTTGTCCAAATAAAGAAGGCATTGACTGAAGCACCTGCGCTAATCAGTCCCGATTATTCCAAAGGTTTTCTGATATTTTCTTTTGCTTCCTGTGACACAGTAGCGGCAGTTTTGTTTCAGAAAAATGATCAAGGGCAAGAGAAGCCCATTGCTTTCTACAACAAGGCATTGAGAGATGCAGAACTCTGGTAGGAGATCATGGAGAAGCAAGCTTATGCCCTGGTGAAGGCCCTTAAGGCTTTCAGAGTCTACGTCTTGCACTCAAAGATCACTGCATATGTCCCTTCAACCTCTGTGAAGGACATTCTTATACAACCTGACATAGACGGGAGGAGAGGTAAATGGATCGCCAAAATCCTAGAATTTGATCTAGAGATTAAGCCCACCAAATTGATAAAGGGGCAAGGTTTGGCCAAGTTGCTGGCTGAATCCAACTGCAAGGCCTTGGGAATGAACTTCATCAATAAGCAAGCTGAGCCATCCAATAAGCAGTTCCAGGGCGCCCTATCACTAGCATCATGCCCCTGGTACAAGGATATCTTGTACTTTCTACAAGAATTAAAGCCCCCTGATGGATTGGGAAAAAGTAAGGCCAGGGCCTTAAAGCTCAAAGCGTCCAGGTATTGCCTCGTTGACCAAGCCTTGTATTGGAAAGACCCTCTGGGAGTATTACTAAGGTGTCTAGACCCGCAACAAGCCCAGAAGGTCATGATCGATTTCCATAGTGGTCTTTGTGGAGGTCATCATTTCTGAAAGACCACAACTCACAAGATCCTCCGAGCTGGGTATTACTGGCCCACCTTATTTCCTGATGTTTGCAGAGAAATCAGAGCATGCATCAAATGCCAGAAGTTCTCAAGAAAGCAACAACTCAAATCTCTGCCACTAAATCCTATAGTAGTTTCAACACCTTTTCAGCAGTGGGGGTTGGACTTTATTGGAGAAATTCATCCTCCCTCAAGTGGCCAGCACAGATGGATTCTGACCGCAACCGACTATTTCACCAAATGGATAGAAGCTGTCCCTACCAGAAGCACTTCTCACAAAGTGATTATCATCTTCTTGGAAGATATCATAGCTAGGTTTGGCTTCCCTAGAAAAATTGTCACTGACAATGCCTCCCCCTTTCGGTCTGAGCCTCTGGTCAAGTTCTGTGAACAGTTCGAGATTTCACTGATTCACTCCACTCCCTATTATCCTCAAGGAAACGGACTGGCAGAGTCCTCAAATAAAAGTCTGATCAAGCTCATTAAGAAGCTCCTGGAGGACAATAAAAGGGCCTGGGACTCAAAGCTCAAATTTTCTCTTTGGGTTGATCGGGTGACAACCAAGAAATCCCTGGGCATCTCTCCTTTCCAACTTGTTTATGGAGTAGAGGCCGTTTTCCCCACTCAGCTCACCTTATCTGTGGCAAATTTCCTCCAGGAATTTGAAGGAGAACCAAACCATGTGTTCAGGAGGATTCATCAGATGGTGGAAGTGCAACAGGTCAGAGAACAGGTCATGAATAGAGCCTACAATCATCAACAGAAGATCAAGCAAGCTTTTGACAGGAAGAGAAAAAAGAAAGAATTCAAGTAGGGTGATCTGGTGCTCAAATGGGATGCACCCAGGCAGGAAAAGGGAAAACACAATAAATTTGATGCCCTCTGGTTTGGGCCTTTCAAGATCCTTGAAGTATTTTCAAACAACACTTACAGGTTGCAGGATCTGGAAGGCCAAGAAGTTTTTAGTGGCCCAGTAAATGGGCATTTCTTGAAAAAATGTTTTTTCTGAGCTGCAGTCGGCTCTTGTGCCTTGTAAATATTGTTTTTGTTTTGTTTTTTTTAGTTTAATAAGGGACTCCATAACCCAACATCAAGGCACTGAATCTGCAAAAGTTTTCTTAGAGCATCACAGGGACGACTCTATCCCCCATGGAGCCAAATGTTAGCGATGTTTCTGGTATAGGGGTAAAATGCAAAAGAATGGGTTAAAAACCCAATTGTCCTAAGTTCTGAATGCAAATGCGCCCATGGTAAACGACGAGCAAATCTAGACGGCAGGATTTCGCACGCCCGGATCAGCGACGCACATTGGATTCCGGAGCCCCCCCACCTTTCTACCTTTAAGCGGAGGGGGGTGGGGGGTCCGGAATCCAGGGCACACCTCTTCAACGGTCGAGACCAAAGCGCCCAGATCAACGACGTGCGAGACGATTCTGGACCCCCCCTCCCCACCTTTCTACCTTTAAGCGGAGGGTGGGGTCCGGAATTCAGGGTGCATCTTTCCGACGGCTGCGATTGAAGCACCTGGATCAACGACGTGCAGGCGATCTAGACCTCTCCCTTCTCTCTGTGTTTAATCAACGTGGGCCCTTTTCCTGTCATGTCAGCTAGTGGACCATCCTCCCTCTTTCCACCTGTCCTCCTCCTGATCGTGCGATGAGGCTCGCTCCCCCTAGCCCTTCCTCATCCTCCGACACCCGTCCACTTCCCCTTGTCTGGTCCATATGGCCCCTTCCCCCCATCTCATCGTCCACTCACCACCTGCCATGTGTCCTGCTCCCTCCACTTATCGTCTTTCGCCACATGTCTTCCCCTGCCACCTCTCTCACACCTCATCGCTTCTTACTTCACCCCCCACGGTTTTGTCCCCATCACTCCGTTGCTGTGCCCCATATTTTGCACTGGCCTCCACGCCCATGCACCATATCGCTCAACTAATCCAGGTGGCAACGTGAAAGGTCTTCCACGTCGCAGAGGTGTCGAGTTGGCCGGGCCATCCTCAATCCCAATGAAGCAGTTATCGTGGTAGTTGGTGGTGGTTAGATATCGTCTCCGCCATAATGGGAAAATTTCGACGATGAATTAAAGGCACGTCGATTCACCCACGGAACTGTCAGAGAGTCCGATTGCGTCTGCCGAAGTTGGACGATCATTCAAAGATTGCAGCTGCAGATTGTTAGAAGCCATGCATACGCAATGTATTTAATGCGACGTCTCGGTTTTGTTGCTGTTGTTGTTTTGAGTATATGTAGGCGTTTTCGCCATTTTTGTATCTATCAATGGTAGAGCGAAGCTCCCGACTGTAAAGTTTTAACAACCATTCTGGTTTCCTGGTTATGCATCTGTGTTTGAGACTTCTTATTTTATGACATATAGTTTTCCTTTTCCATCTGTGTTTCGTCTCGTGCCAGAGAGTTCATGATCGAATGCTTCGTATGAATTAGCACAATTATGTTATGATAAATGATTTATTGTTGCATTGATGTTTTCTCTGGTTTCCTGCATTTGGGTGTAAGAAGATCTTGCCTTCAGATGCCTTCTCTCACAGTCTGTTAGAATCCGGATGTTCGAACAGTCCCCTGCACTCTTCTCATGCAAAGTCTTCCACCTACTCACCCTTATTACAACTCACTGTTTGAATTTTCTCTAAGACCTCACTCGCCTATGCATGCCAGGCCTAGTATCAGTGTTGAGATGATATTGTTCTGAGTTTTCCTCCATTTGATCACCCCTTTAAACAAATCATGACATTAATCTGATGGGTGTCAGGCTCAGCTCCTGCAAGCAATCCAGGAGTGACTTCTGACGCTAACAACGTCATATCCCAATGGAGAAGGAAACTTGTCTTGATATTCTGGTGTTCTTAGAAATCCACAGGGGGTCACTGTCCTGCAGTTGGAGCCAGTTGTTGACCTAAATTTGGTCATCTATATTTTTCCATTCTTGGATTCATAAAAAAAAAATGATATCAAAAGAAGAATGTTTTTGAGATATTATAATTCCATGGTGTATCCCTCATTCTCAGCGTCGCCATGCATTTTCGTATCCGAAATCCGAGTTTGTATGCCCAATATATCAAGGTTTTCATTTAAGTGATAAAAAAATGCTTCTTCCATGTGGAATAAAGATAATTTCTTCCAAATACATCTAAAATTTCTCAGGTCCAAGACCCTTAGCTTTCATCTATTTCACGAGACCAGGACCCTAATTTATTCTTATTATATTCTTTTAAGAATAAATAATAACTCACCCCTCCCCCTTTCCACGGTTAGATTATTTTCTCCATCTATTGAACTCACTTATCAGAATCACTCTACGAACTCACATCCCACACCCCCTCACATCCCTCATCCCCGACAACCCTCTCCGCTCCACTCCCTTTACTCACACCAACTTCATACTTCGCTTAATTTTTTTTTTTCCAGGACTCGCGGAATCCCTTACCCATTCACCACTCTCACT
>ML786509.1:332186-348264 GCA_009831015.1 Picea engelmannii | reverse complement strand
TCTCATCCAAAGTTTTATACATTACATCACCAACCAATAATATCTTTCCACATGGAAACCCCCAAAATCCTGCCCCCCTTCCCCCACTTCCAACACCTACAAACTACCCTCCCCTCTCACTTATCCTCTTTCCTAACTTCTCGTCCTTTCTCCCATACTTCCTCTCATCCAAAGTTTTATACATTATATCACCAACCAATAATATCTTTCCACATGAAAATTAATTATTGGTGCAACCTTAACCAATCAAATTACTCCACTTGTCAACCACCTAACTCATGACAAATGGTAGCCTATGGAGGAGTGACATATGGAACCTAACTAATGGAAACACGTGGCAACATAGTTGACATGTGGAAACTTACCATTAATAATACATGACATTATTTTAGTGGCTGACTCATCAATGATCATCCAAAGTTTTATACATTATATCACCAACCAATAATATCTTTCCACATGGAAATTAATTATTGGTTCAACCTTAACCAATCAAATTACTCCACTTGTCAACCACCTAACTCATGACACATGGCAGCCTATGGAGGAATGACATATGGAACCTAACTAATGGAAACACGTGGCAGCACAATTGACATGTGGAAACTTACCATTAATAACACATGACGGTATTTTAGTGGCTGACTCATCAATGACTAGGCGTAGCTATAACTTGACTTGGGATGCAAAATTATATTTTATTAATTAATTTTCTAAGGGAGGTCGAGCTCTTAAGAGCCATAATCTTCTCTCATCACATTTCTTACTAAGTGTGTATTACACTTAGTATTTTATACATTAAATATTTCAAGAGTCCCATGCATGTGGGATAATATTTTACACATAAAAATCAAAATACTTAAGGTGGAAAAATGAAATTCAAATCAAGGGTTGAGATTTGACCAAGACATATGATTGACGATGGTTGAGTCACCGACTTGTGAAGGCCATATACTGAGCTCCAAGCTACATAATTGTGCAAACTTTATACCATTGGAAAAGTATTTAGACGAAGAAGATGATGGTACAGGTTATAAGGGATGAAAGTGACCACATTGTTTCAATAAATTGAAATTTCAGACAACTTTATTTTTAATGGGTTTGCGTGACAACTCAACTTCATGAGCTCATATCTTGAGATCCGGGTGAGGATTTGGAAAAAAATTATATCATTGAAAAGATAAGATGATGAATATAACATATGAAGTGATTTACATGGCTTAAAATTTGACTATCACTTCTAGATAATTAAAATACAGTCCTCCTCTTTTAAAGGGAAATTAATTAAATTTTTGAAAAACAAGTTTATTTAAAAAATTTTATTAAAAAAGAAAAATGACCCATTTTAAAGATACAAATTATAATGATATGAACTCAATAAAAAATACTTAATGAGGAATTAATTAAAGAGAATACTTCAAGGTGAAAAGTGTATGGGAAATTCAAGAGGGGAAAACCCTAACTACTCAAGTAGTTAGAAAATTTGATTTTTAAAGAGAAGAAGTGTTTTATCAAGGGTTCCACAATTAGAATTATCAAAGGGTCAAGGTAGAAGATCAGATGAAGAAGAAGGTACAACCATGAATATACAACCAAGATTCTTATCAATGAAGAGCAATCTCCATCTTCTCCACTCTTTCTCTTCTTCTACACCATTTATCATAGTTTTATGCTTGAATCTATGAATTGGGCACAAGGCTGAGTTATTGAGTGTTCTTCTTGTATTCGTCAAAAGACTTTTATTACATGATCATGGAGTATTTACAGCCATATACATGACTCTCAGAGATTTTGTAATGAAGAACATCTTTTATGAATAAAAATCCACAAAGAATTATGTCGGGGTTGATTTTGATTGTGTCTTGTAACTTTGAGTCTTAAGTATGAGATATTTGAAATTGATTAATCAAATTATTTTTTGATCTTAATAGTAATATTCTCTTAAAATGATTTGAGATGATCAAATAATTATCTCATATTTCTCATGAAGAATATATGGATTCATTTATATGTGGAAGAAGATTGTGTATGTGATGTTGATTAGAAAGAAATTTTGATGTTGAAGCCCTCCTTCAATCTTTTCTTATTTTAAAGAGTTTTCTTGTTGCATATAAAGATCAAATCAGGTTATTGGAGAACCATTTTTATTGGATAAATTTGAGCGATAAATATCTAGGGTTTGCAGCCTAAGAATTGTACCACCTCTCTAAAACGTAGGGGGATTCATATCCTCGTGAAGTTGTCATTTTGGTCCTGACAAATTCAAATGTCAGCAATAGTGTGCACGAATGTGTGCAAAGAAGGGCTCGATGGATTCATCAGACAAAAGGATCATGTGGTAAGCTATGAGTCTATAAAATTAAAGCGACATGAGAGGAATTATGTTACACATGGCTTGGAGTTGGTAGCAATTTTCCATGCACTAAAAATGAGGAGACATTACCTCATGGGTCAAAGGTTTGAACTAAGGATAGACCATTGTGGTATGAATCTTTTGTTTGGACAACCAACATTAAATTCTACAGAAACTATATGGATGGAATTTCTGAGTGAATGTGAATTTGAAATCAAGTATATCAAAGGAAAGAAAAATTAAGTGGTTGATGCACTCAACAAAAGAGCTCATGAAGTTTACATTTCAGCCATTAGTATGTTCAACACAAATTTAAAAGATTAAAATTTAGAGGTTGCAAATTCAGACCAGTAATATGTAAAATTAAAAGAAACATCACAACAATGCATTTTATAGCAGAGATTTAATTATTATGAGCTGAAAAAGGATGGAATTCTCGTGTACAAAGGGAAAATGTATGTTCCAAATTCAAGAGAGATGAAAAATATAATGTTGAGGGAAATGCACAATGTGCCATATGCTGGGCACCCAATATATCAGAAGACAATTACAACTGTAAGAAGCCAATACTTTTGTTCGGGAATGAAGAAAGAAGTGGATAATTACATAGCCAGGTGTCTAGAATGTCAAAAGGTAAAAACAAAACATAGACATCTAGTGGGGCTACTGCAACCATTGCTCATTCCTGAGTGGAAATGGGAAGTGGTTACAATTCATTTCATTACAAAACTTCCTAGAACAGTGAAGCAACATGATTCCATCATGGTGGTGGTGGAAAAAATAACAAAAGCAACATATTTTATTCTTGTGAAGACCACACACAAAGAAACAAATATTGCAAAAAATTTACATCAAGGAAGTTTCCAGGCTACATGGAGTGCCTAAGACAATTTTTTCAGACAAATATCCAAAGTTTACCTCAAATCTTTGGAAATGTTTGTTTAAAGGATTTAGGACAAATTTGAATCTCAACACAACTTATCACCCAAAGTCAGATGGGAAAAAAAGAGGACTAACAAAATCGTTGAAGACATGCTTAGAATGTATGTGATGGACCAATTGTCAAAGTGGGAAGATTATATCCACTTAGTGGAATTTTCTTACAATAATGGGTATCAAGCCTTATTAAAAATGAGCCCATTTGAAGCTTTGTATGGCAGGAAATGTAGCACTCTGTTTAGTTGGGATAACCCAATAGATAGATATGTTGTTGGGCCAGAATTATCAAAGGAAATGGAAGAGCAGATGGTAAATATTAGGAAGAATTTAAAGGCTTCCCAGGACAGGTAGAAAAGTTATGCAGATAAGAACAAATGTTTTAGAGATTTTAAAGTGGGTGAACATGTTTTTTCTCAAAGTGGAAGCAAAGAGAAGTTCAATAAGATTGGGTTGTTGCCCAAAATTGGCAGCAAGATATTGTGGGCCATTCAAAATGTTAGAAAATATAGGGCCAATTGCATACATGCTAGCATTTCATGCATCCATGAGAGTGCATAATGTTTTTCACATTCCATTATTAAAGAAAAATGTTCCTGACCCTAACCACATAATTGATTGGACTATGATCCAGGTGGAAAACAAAGGGGATTTCTGGGTGGAACCAGTACACATCCTGGACCGAAAATTCAAATTTCTCAAAAACAAGGCCATAGGGATGGAAAAGGTTCAATGGACCTGTTACAGTCCTGAATATGCAACATGGGAGCATGAAAAAACTATGCAGGAGGAATACCTGCAAATGTTTGTCAATTTTTAGGAAAATGAAAGCTAAAAATGAAAGACTCCATTTTGGGAAGCTAGAGTTCCAAAACCACATCTTAGATTCATAGCCAACTACATTGGGGGCCCTGGTAAAAGAATGGAACATTCCTTGGGTTAGACCTGATAAACGAATGGTGCATTCCTTGGGTCAGCGGGTTGAGAGGAGCATGAGATTTTTGGTTGGAATTGTTGTTGGGGTTATAAAATTGTAAGAATTTTATTTCTTAAGCATTGTGATGAAAATTTGTACATGTATATCGACATAGTGTGCACCAAGGATGGCGTAAAATTGTAGGGGAAGGGGAATGTGTCATCCCCACTATAATCATCATTTTAATTTATGCATAATGTAGATATAAATATGGCGATGGCCAAATGATGTAATATGTGAATTGTATTTCATATTTTTTAATGAAAATAATGTGATACCAACTGCTAGGAATATGGACAGAGATGGGGGATGATTTTTCCACAAGAGAGAGAAATTCCTAAGAGTTTCCAAGAGAGGTTTTCAGGCCTGAAGAGTGAACTCCTAGGCGAGTTGCATTGTAACAACAAGTGTTGATGTTGTTTTTTATGGTAGTTTTCCTAGCAACAAGTTCCCTTGAATTCTCAGTTGAGAGATTCTTGGTTACCTATGCTAGAGAGACCCTAATAAACAAATGGGACACCTAAGGGACTGAGATCTGTGAAGGGGTATATTCCTTGGGTTGGGTACATGTTAAGATGAAGACAGATGGAGGAAATTTGGATTAGTTGTAGGAGAATACTAGTGGGTTGTGGATTTAGAGTTTTGAGTGGACTATGAGAGGCACCCTTATCTTGTGTATTCCTAGCCCCATCTCCGAGGTGACTTGTTGTTGAGATTTGGAAAAAAAGGTCTATGGTTAGGTGGAACGTCATTCCCAAGCAATTGGTTGCACAAACATTTTAAAAGATAAGTGTTTAGTTATTTTCCGAGTTTCTCTTATGAGTTTTATGGCTATGTTTTACCATGTACATGAGAATGGTCTTTATGTGTTATTGTAGATGATTTTATGGATGCATTATGTTATTTTAGAATGCTATAGGTGCATTTAGTTATGGGTATCATATTTTAGTTAAAAATGTGTTCAATTCGTAGATGGTAAGCTACAAGAATTAATTAACAAAATAAAATTTCAAATTTATGTGTTTTTCTGCAAGTAATGTTCCCTGGTTAAGTTGGGGTATGTTACACTTGTGGATGTTTCCTTGTCACATTTTTAGGGTTTTACCACATAAATCTATGTCTGGTTGAATACTCCCTATTTTCTTGGTTTTCCATTGTTTCTTCACAGTTAATTTGCACTACATTTTATTTCTTCTGTGGGTTCACATTTCAAACATTTTACATTTTGTTTTGAACTACTTGTTTTTAGATAACCAATTGTTTTGCAGATAAAAATCTCATGCATAATATAAATAACCAATAATCTATGGAAACATATATTTAAAAATATTTATATCAAATTACCTTATCATAGGATTGAGAAGACGATTAGATAAGATTTTATTTATTCATAACAATAAAATAAATAAAAATAGAATAAAATTTAAGAGAATTATTTTTTCTTCAAGAAATATAATTGTTCATCAATGAATATGTTGAACCCTCAACAACCCCCCCCAGCCCGCCTCCCCCCTCCATGTTTTGGGAAAATCTTGGGGCCCCAACTTTTCATTGGTTTGGGTATGCTTTCTTCTTTTAGATGATAGATTGACCTCAATTCCTCATTTCCTTGCTTCATTGATTCTTTCTTTTAAAAGATCAAGTTACATGGGCCTTCATGATTCACTTGTTTGGTTTTCACTTTCTTGAGCTTTATTCCTTAATTGTGTATTTTTGGTTTCTTTCATTTCCTTGTGCTTTTCCTCCTTTGTTCAAACCATTTTTTCTCCTGATTTCTAGATCAAGCCTCTTCTTCACTCATTTCACTTTATTAGTGCCCTAATTTGGAAATTGGCCCCAATTTCCAAATTGAGCCCTCCTTTCACCAACTTTGGCGTGGAAGGGGTCTCAATTTTGGGATTGGACTCAATATCCAAATCAATCCTTCCTTTCACAAAGTTTGGTGTGGGTGGGTCTTTATTTTGGAATTGGCCCCAATCTCCAAATCATACTTTCTTTACTCTTTGATTTATTCAAAACTTTCTCCAGGTTTGAACTCTTCTTTAACTTTGGTTTGAATGTCTCTTACTTCTTTTCAAACATTTTCTCCCTTTCAAAATTTTTCTTTTTTGAATTTGTCCAAGGTTTTCAAAAGTCCAATTTCTCAATCGACCCCAATGTCCAAATTGGACCTCCTTTTCACTTAATTGTTGTGCCTTTCCTTGATTTGGAAATCAACCCCGATTTCTAGATTATACATTTTCATCACCATTTGTACCGTAGGAGGAATTTTGACCCCATTTGATGTGCTTTTCTTCATTATCTTCTTTTTGAACTTTGTTTAATGATTTCCTTTGAAAGCCACATGTCCTTGATTGGTCCAAAACTTTAAAATTGGTCCCTCCAACCACTAAAATGCTATAACCTTTGTTTGATTCATTGATTGGCCTCAACTTCAAAATTTAACCTTCTCTTTATGAATACTAGTGACATAGGATCTTGATTTTGAATCAGCTTCCTTTCTCATAGCTCTTTGTTCACATGCGTGAAATCAATTTTCAAACTCTTCGCACATGTGAAACCATCTTTGCATGTGTGAAACCATTTTTCGCAAATGTGGAACCATCTTTTATACTCCAACACATGTGAAACCAAATTGGTTGTGATTGGGCCTTTCCTATGTGAATGTTAATGGCATGGGATCTTGATTTCTCAATCAGCCCCGATTTTGAAATTGATCTCCTCCATGTGAACCCGTGACTTGATTTCATGATCAATACCAACTCAAAATTAGGCCTACCTTTGTCCAAGAGTAGTGATAAGGGGTCTCGATTTTCTAATCGACCCCGATTCAGTGAACATTCCCTACTCAATTTCAGGATCTTTGCATGCTTGAAATCATTTTAAAAGTTCAAATTCAATTCTTAATGTATATAGATCACCTACACATTAACATACTTTTAAATCCTATACCATTTCGGCTTGATTTGATGATTCCGTAGCTCAAATAATCACCCTTTCAAACTTATTAATAAATGCAAATTTAACCTTAGTATTTTATATTTAAAAGTTCAAAGTTGAATGCAATATTATTTATTCGAATAGTCTATGCATCAAAGAAATGATTGGGATACCCTCGTAACAATTGAAATTTCCAAGTGAGATCAAGAACTTTACATCCCAAGAAATTTCACCCTTCTATTGGCTTTGCTAACCTAGGACTTGATTTCAAAATTCTCTTGTTCGATCATCATTTTTTTTGTTTAAAATGAGCTAGATGCTTGTTTTATTTGTTTTAGTTGTGGTGCTATCTAAACGCATTCAAAATTTCCTTAGTTTGAATTTAATTAGGTATTCACATGAGCCCCATTTTCTTCTTCTTTTTTCCATGCAAATTGATTATTGAGAAATTTAGGTTTGAACTGTAAATCCTAGATAAATTAAAAGCTTTACTACAATGGTATGAGCGTTAGATAAGGATCAACATCAACATACCTAAATTTGGTTTCCATTTAAAATTACTATAAATTAGCTATCGATGTGTTTTAAATAGATTTTGAGATAAACCCTAGATGTACTATTTCTATGTTGTGCTAAATTACAAGAGTTTCCATATGGATACTAAAGGGTATGATATAAAAAAAGGAAGGTGAAAAAGAGATATCAATTGCAAGACAACCAAAGGATTAAACTGAGGTTGCATAATTTACTAAGGAGACAACACCAACAAGAAAACAAACT
Organism: Picea engelmannii; assembly: GCA_009831015.1. Lineage (NCBI taxonomy): Eukaryota > Viridiplantae > Streptophyta > Pinopsida > Pinales > Pinaceae > Picea > Picea engelmannii. The sequence goes on along the minus strand of ML786509.1, from coordinate 340,279 downwards.
CTTGCAACTATAGAATCATCAGTCAGAAGGGGAAAGAAGTTTGTTAAAGGAAAGCAACCAATCATGGAAGCACATGCTGCTACAGATCTAAATTTCCCATTTCTAAAGACATCTAAAAAATCATTGGGTTTGATGGAATGTAGACATACAACAAGTTGTTTCATCTAATCGAAGATGGAAAGGGATCATGGATGATGAAGAATTGGATGAAATGGAAGAAGAAGAACTTTCTACAGCACAAAGTTTAAAAGATCCTTCATACACCATGTAGCAATGATATCTCCACTGATACCTTATGAAAAAGTTATTAGGTACCTAATAAAACATATGGAGGTCAACACAAGGATAATTATGAATGATATAGGAAGGTATGTTGGACCATTCACATCATTTGATTTTGAAACCTATTATAAATTGTCAAAGGTTGCAATCCATTTCACTAAAAAGTGGTTGAAATTGTTTATGCGTGAACTGTTATAACATCATGGTTGAGTTGTATGAGAAAAGAAGAATTTTAAAATACTTAAGTAGAAAATATTTCCCCACTATACACATCAAGTCGAGATACACATGGGTAGCCCAATTGATCATCATAATATTTGGTGAAAATGATCCAACTCATGTGAAGATAGGCATGGTACCAATTATGTATGAAATCATTGAAGGAGGTAGAATTTTCAATTGGGTAACTATATTTTCTAACACACTTGCATAAGTCATTAGCAAAGTTCAATTGGATGCTTTCTCAGGAACCCCATAATTTTACATGTTCTCTTACTTGTTAGATGTGATTTGTGCTTCTAATAGATTCACGAGGTTAGGCTAGTCTTGGTCTGAAGAAGCCCCTTGTTCATGTTTATTTATGATATTTGTGGAAGAACAAGTATCAATTTTAGTTTCCATCTATGATGTCTTCCTAGGACTATTATATGAAATCATATTTTACAAAACTTTCCTAATAATATCTCCAAAAGCTATAGAGGCGTTGAAAAACATTGGAGATTGGTACTAGGATGAACACTCTACATATATTAGGATTTATGGTGTCATAGAAGAACCTCATATGCTTCCAACCTATGTTCCAAATAGGTTGATCATTGAAGAGATCGAGTATCAAATACATCTACATGGCTTCAATGCCTACATGATCAAGCACCAAAATAACTTGTGCCCAACCTATACACTATATATAGGCATGTACAAGCTAACATATTCCACTTGGGTTAGGATGGAAGGAGAAATCATTGATGCATATCATTTCAAGTTAGAAACAACTCAAATGTATAATCCCATGGGGATTGTTGCATAACATAGACATGGATAATTTTAAGGATGGAAGTTTATATTAAAATGTAGAAACATGGGATATTCTTACTAGTCCTTAATGTGTAAAATGTAAAATGTAAAATGTTTGGTGATAATTTTGTAAAAATATTCAAATTTCTAAGGATTTTATATAGTTTCTATAAAATTTTGGCGATTTTTAAGGTAAAATAATTTTATTCTATGTAATTTGGGTGAATCGTTTTTAGAAAAAACGGAAATTAGCAATTATGTTTTTGGGAAAAACCATGGAAATTTAGCCCATTGGCGAAATTTAGCCCCTAAAATAATATATGAACATAGATAAGGGATGAGGATTTCTTTCCCTTACCATCATAAAGAGAATGATATTTAGAAACCTTACAAGAGAGAATTGAATTATGTATAGGTTTTGAATAATTTGCAAGTTATTCCTAAGGAGATTGGAAGAATTAAGAAGCTACAAGGGATATTGCTGAGAGGCAATATCTTCAAGAAAAAAGACAAGAATAAGGAAAAATAAGATTTGAGGCATTAGAGAATAATTTGAGGATAAAAGAAGAGTATAAACATGGAGAAAATATTCCAAGAAATAATACTTGTAAATAAAAGATAATACAATGTTAAAGCCCGAGTTGAATTTGTAGCAAGGAAGGTAGAAGCAGAAAGGAAATCTAAAGTTGAAGTAGAGGCTGAGGATTTAGCAAGGAAAGAAGTTGAGGAAAATATGAAGAGAAAAGAATAATTGAAGAATAAAAATCAAATTAATACTAAAGCATAAGAGACCATACAAGAAGGAAATGAGCTAGCACAACAGACCATTGTTGATGAAGACAACATAAGGCAACAAGATTCTACATAGATGGAATAAATATTCACCACTCAAACCTTTGACAATAATTTTAGTCTAGGCATGGTTTCAGGAGGTGATGGACCTATTTCAACTCCAGTATATGAAGTTGTATATCTACAATTGTTTTCAGTTGACAGACAAAGGAATCGAGTAATAAAGCAAAAGCATAAAAGAAGGAAAATCAAACTGGATTATAAAGTGATACTTACCACTGAAACCATGGTGATGGACACAAGAAAGATGAGTTTATCTTCGTCTACTATTTCTAGATTAGACATTTCTCAAGCCAATGTGCATAAGGTTGCAGATGTGGAAAATAAAATGAAGGAGTATGAAAGAAAAATTACCTTGCTAGAAAATTAGGTAAATCACTACAAATCTAGCAAGTATCAGACTACAAATTTTATTGATTATGATTTCAAAATACAAGATGAATTGAACAATGTCCAGAGAGAGTTATTTGGCAAAGCCCAAGATTTGCAATCCCATGGTCAATATATTACTAGTGTCATGACTCATATCCAAGCATGGGATCTTTCTTATCTACAAGGTCAATTATAGTTTGGTAATGTAGAAAACACTTAGTCCTCCTTAGAGGAAATTCCCACAAAATTCCCTATTTTCATCTTTGAAGAATTTGAAAAGATGGAATTTGGCTTGATATATTGGAAACATACAACCCACAAGGATATCAAGGGAGTCACTCAATAGGTAACAAACATTGCTATGTTATGGCATGTTATAAAGATTATGGAAAACAATTTCCATTTACTATATTTTGGGCCAAAAGAAAAATAATTTCCACGAGGGTATGTATATAAGGACATAGAAGAATATATCAACTCTCTATCTGAAATTAATGATGAAGACATTAAAAAATTCGTTGAATTTCCTACCAAGTAATTGAAATTAATCAAAACTTTGTTGCCTAACATGGAGAAGTTTGAAAAAAGGATGAGGCAAAGTATTGCGTCCTATAAGTCCCCTTTTGAACATCATCATTTTCCCTAAGGAGATACATTGAATCAAACTTTTGAGGCATGGATTACGCATATAAGGAGATGGAGAAAATAAAGGGATGGATCTTTCTCAGGACATGTGGGTTAGTTTTCTAGAGGAGGATATTCAATATACACGAAGGGTCAATTCCCTAGTTAGGAGAAAATGACAATTTTCTTGAGGAACCCAATAGTCAAGAAGGGGAAATGAATAGTTGGCTAGATGTATCAAGATGATAAATTCCATGCACCTCCTCCCCCCATTCATATTTTCTATAAACAAGATGAATTTGATTGTATAGATACTTTTTCTTGTACATTCTTGTAGACTATTCTATGAGATGTTAATGAAGAGAAGCCATTACTAGCCACTTTTTGGAGACTCATTCTGGTGTATATGTGGTGTGGGACTATTTGTAATGAACCAAATGCTCAAAATATCATAAAATAACAGAAGTACACACCATGTATAGAATGTCAATGTGGAGCACAACTCCAATATAGATAAGTTACACAATAAATCCTTAAATAATAGGGGAACCCCCTCCAAATAATAAAATACCATTCATACTTCACTCTTCACATGTCAATACTGAATACATGATCTCTTATATATAGGTATTCACAGTTGCACATGAGGCCCCTTTATCACTAGGCCGACCCTATTACATATGTATTTACACATTACATGTACATTTAGGCCCATATATGCCCCCCCTTGGGGTCATATCATATACATTTATCCATATATATTCCCCCCTCGGGTCATAACATGGTACCCTCCTTCAAAAAGATTTGTCCTCAAAGCTTTGCATTTAAGGGCTTCACATGTGATGAACCCAAGTAATATGATTTTCTTATGTTCCTGCTTTCTTCATTCCATTGTTGATGATCTCTCCATCCAAAATCAATTATTTTTTGTCTTAATCCTTGGTGTCTAGTTGTTGCATAATTTTCTTTCCTTTGATTCCATGTATTTTTGTTGAAGCTTCTCCAATTTGTAGTCATTGTTGGTCTTTGATAATAGCTTGTTGAAGCGTATTTTGGTGATGCCTTTTTCCATGAATATTGACAAGTATTCCATCTTATTCCTTCATAATTTTGATATCATCCTTCTTGTCTTCCTTGAAATGTTCCTTGGTAATGAGGGTGTCGATACAATTTCACATTTGAGAGTCTTCCTTCACTCTGCACATGCATTTCATATATCTTCTTTTCAATGACAATGGAATCCTCGATCATCTTTGCTTGGTCTTTGATTACTCTAGCCTTTGAGATAATACCATCATATTTGGAATGTACATCCTCTAGATAGAGTTCAACTTCTTCAAGTATATTCTATTGACCTTCTTGAATATTGTCTTCTTTCTCCTTTTGAAGCTGCAATGTGATCCCATCTAACAATTTTTGACATCCTTCTTCAATTTTGGCTTGTATTTCTCATTTTACCTCATCATTATTTAAGGATTCCTCAACCTTCATGCAAATTTCATCTTCTAGTCTTTTGGTAGATTCTTCATCCAAGACCCTTCTTTCTTCTTGACTTTTACAATTCTTATTTTCTTCTTTCAATCTCTTGAACTCATCCAATAGTTTTTTATTATGGTTTTGTAATCTACATATCTCTTCTTCTTTCTTTTTCAAATCTTCCCTTGACTCATCATTTTCCCACTTTGATTTAGTATTCTTTTCTTTCTTTAAGTTCTTAACCTCCTTAATGAGCGATTCATTAAGGGAGCGTATCTTAGATATCTCCTCACCCTTCTTCGTAATCTCTTCATTTTATTCTTTTAATTCATCTTGAATTCTATACAATTCATCCATTTTTGTATCCCTAATCCATTTATCTAAGAAGAGTTTTTCAAATTCTTCCCATGTGTAGTGCCATCTAGTATTTTGATCAACACTAATCCACCACTTCCAAGCTTCATAAAAAAAAAATCTTGCCTTTGAAGGAGTCATATTATATTCTTTTACCAACCTCAACCATTCCATAGGATTGATTTCATATTTATCTTCATCTCCTATAAATTTAGGTATTTTCATTGATTCTTAATTGAGGTCTAATCCCAACCCTCAAATCACAACCTCAATATAATATATTAAGGATAAATATCTCAAATAGTTGTAATACTTGTTCCAATATGTTATTTTATGTGTTATCTTTCCAATGGATTTTGAATCAGCTCAATCAGACATTCCAATCAAAAGTTATGATAGTTTTAAGTGAACATACCTTTGAAACCCTGATTTGGAGTTTGTCCTCTTGGCCAACCTTACTTATGATGTATCTATGCAATTTCGGCCCTTCTCAGTATGAAATTGTGCCCTGTAGTACTCTTATGATGTATCTCTGCAATTTCGTATATGATACAAAATGTAATGAACTAAATGGTCAAAATATCATAAAATGACAGAAGTACACACCATGTACAAAATGTCAACATGGAGCACAACTCCAATATAGATAAGTTACACAATAACTCCTTAAATAATAGGGGAACCCCCTCCAAATAACTAAATACCATTCATACTTCACTCTTCACATGTCAATAATGAATACATGATCTCTTATATATAGCTATTCACACTTGCACATGAGGCCCCTTTATCACTAGGTTGACCCTATTACATATGTATTTAAACATTACATGTACATTTAGGCCCATATATGCCCCCCTTTGGTGTCATATCATATACATTTATCCATATATATACCCCCCTTGGGTCATAACACTATTATGTGCTTTATTATGATGGAATGATTTTAAGACTATTTCTTTTTCTATACACTATTCTCATGCAAATGTTGATTTCTTCTTACTATTGTGTTTCAATTAGTTGTTAGTGGTGAATATGAAATGGTTATTAGTTATTAATATTAGGCTAACCTATTTTAATGACTGATGATTTTACTATTTTAACTTGATTGTTTCAAAGTAAACTATTTTCTATTTTAATGGATGGAATGGATGTTCATTTCTTATTCTCAAATCCTTGCTAGGTGTTAGATTAGGACAACATTTTGTTGTTAGTCCTATGATTGCATTTAGGATTTAGAATTTGTTCCTTTAAATCATAAAATCAGTAATGGTTGTTGGGCCAAGATCTAGATGGGTTCCCTATCCTAAACAATCAAAGGTATAATTGAGACTTTTCATTGGGAGAACCCCCGATGTTGTAGGTAGGACATTTCCCCCTGTCAATAGAATAAAAAGTAATTATTTGAACCTACTTAAACCCATATTGACCATGTATCTATTGAGCATCAAAAGGGATCAAATCCATCTAACTACAAGCCTTTTTCAGAGTGCAAAACTTGATGAATGTTTTGCATCTCAAGGGATTTAATCCCTCTTAATTCTTGATACATGTGAAATTAAGATGGTTCTAGGCTAGTTCTAGTCATGAGCGATCACATCAAAACTTTAGATGATCATGATTATATATATGTATATGTTTTAGATGAATTTGATCCTTGAAATTTACTAAATATCATATGTAGCCTGGATTGTACTATCAAGAAGGCCACTTCAAAAGTTAGATGAATACATCTATGGATTTAGTGCCCTTTGTAACATATATTTAGTTGTTAAATTGTAACAACTTGTGTTATTAATTCATTGAAATGAAAAGGTATTTGTCAAAGGTTTCCAAGAAAGTCCATGCTAAGGCTACTATGAAGTGTGTTTGTTTGACATAGATGGTGGAGTAGAGAATCTTAGTGTTACATAGTGAAGGAATAACTATAAAAGGTTAGCTATTAGCATGTGTTTTACATATCTCACTATAAGTTTTAGATGGATCAAGACCATTTAACACGGTACATTGTCTAAAGCTAACATTAGTTTCTATTGAAACTTAAATGTTACATGGCATTTCCATAGCTATATACAACAAGATGAAAATGGAATCAATGCATTGATTCAATTTGCTCTAAATTGTTTCTTAAATCAATGTACTAAATCATTTTTTTGTGGATCATTTCTTAAATCAATGCATTGAATCAATATGCTATGTACCATCACTGAAATCAATGTACCCTATTATTTTTTGTTATCATTGTTGAAATCAAGGAAACTACTTCATTTCTCTTAAACATATTTCACTCATAGCATATAATGCAGTAGTGCTAAAATCGATCGACTATACTACCACTGAAATCAACGTGTTGGTACAATTTCCTCTTTCTTTATTAAAAATCATTCTTAAAACTTGGTTATTGTATACATGCCAAAATTAATGAACTACACTGTCATTGAAATCAATGCATTGAAACAATTTACTCTTTCTTTATAAAAATTTCATTCGAAAATTTGGTTACTATTTTCTAATCTATAACTTTTTGTAGATAGAAGTACTACTCTTAAAGAATGCTTTTTCTTTTCTTACTTCAAGTAATTTGGTTATTTTATTAATAAAGGAATACAAATCCTACATATTAATGCCTTGTTATTAAGATAAATTTTAAATGGACCTTGTATATTGTCTAAAGATAACAATAGTTTATATTGAAACGTATGCTAAAGGTCATTCCCTTAGCTATATATAGTGACATTCAAATGGGTTTGGTATTCCCCCTATGTAACACCCCAAATTTTAGTAAATTAACAAATCGATTAAATTAATTAAATTGACTAATTTAATTAATTTGATTAAGATGATTAATTTAATTAAGTTGATTAATTAAGTTAAAGTAATTATGATTTAATTAGTAAAAATTTATCATTGTTTAAATAAATAGATATTTCTTTTTTTGGGTTGTGTTTATGCATTTATGGACTCGTGGATGTGCCGTTGTGAAAAAATATTATTTTATTGGATATGACATTTAAGTTTTATAAATGGGATCTAAGGAGAGGATAAGGATGCTAGGAGGAAGGCCTTTGAAGGTGGGAAGGAGGTGGATGTAGGATAAGGGGAGCGATTTCATGTCGGGG
>ML786509.1:274232-323281 GCA_009831015.1 Picea engelmannii | reverse complement strand
GGAATTTCTGTGTGAGTACGACTTTGAGATCAAGCATATCAAAGGAAAGGAGAATAAAGTGGTTGATGCACTCAGCAGGAGGGTGCATGAATTACATGCTACAACCATTAGCATGTATCAGACTGATATTAAAAGCAGAATTCGGGAGGCTACAAATGTAGATCTGCAGTACAGAGAATTAGTAGCCAAGCTACAATAGGGTAAGATGCCACAGAAGATGGAAATTTATAAATTGGAAACATATGCAATACTATTGTACAAGAACAATTTTTTTGTACCCAATGTCCAGTGCTTGAAACATATGATTTTGCAGGAGATGCATAATGTGCCTTATGCAGGGGACCCTGGATATCAGAAAATAGTAGCAGCAGTCAAGAGCCATTACTTTTGGCCAGGTATGAAGAGATAGATCGCTGAATACATCGCCATATGTATGGAGTGCCAGAAAGTTAAAGCTGAGCATAGGCACCCAGTAGGTTTGCTGCAACTTTTACCCATTCCTGAGTGGAAGTGGGAAATAGTAACGATGGATTTTATTACAGGATTGCCCAGAACAAGCAAGCTGCATGATTTGATCATGGTGGTGGTGGACAAGCTTACAAAAGCTGCCCATTTTATTCCACTGAAAACTACTCACAAGGCAACAAATGTTGTTGATATTTTCATAAATGAAGTGGCACGATTGCATGGAATTCCTAAAACAATTGTGTCTGACAGAGACCTGAAATTCACCTCGAATTTCTGGAAAGGATTGTTCAAAGGATTCGGAACGAATCTAAAATTTAGTACAACTTTTCATCCTGAGTCTGATGGACAGACAGAGAGGGTGAACAGAGTAATAGAAGACATACTGAGAATGTATGTGATGGACAAACCATCAAGATGGGAAGACTACCTACACTTGGTAGAATTCACCTACAACAATGGGTATCATGCATCATTGAAGATGAGCCCATTTGAAGCACTTTATGGAAGAAAGTGCAATACTCTAGTGAGTTGGGATAATCTAGCTGATAGAATAGTAGTTGGGCCGGACTTGCTCAAGGAGATGTAGGACCAAATGATAAAAATTAAGCAGAATTTGAAAGCTTCCCAGGATAGGCAGAAAAGTTATGCTGATAAGAACAAAACCCACAGAGAGTTCAAAGTGGGTGATCATGTTTTCCTGAAAGTGAAAGCTAACAGGAGTTCCTTGAAGCTGGGAAGTTGCGCCAAGTTGGCAGCTAGATTTTGTGGGCCATTTAAAATCCTGGAAAGGATTGGGCCAGTTGCATATATGCTTGCATTACCTGCATATATGACTGTACATAATGTGTTTCATGTTTCATTTCTTAAGAAATATATACCAGATGCTAATCATGTTATCTATTGGAATATGATTCAAGTGGAACAAGAAGGTGTCCTGCAAGTGCATCCTGTGCGCATATTGGACAGGAAAAACAAACAACTCCAGAATTGAGCTATAGGGATTGTAAAGGTCTAGTGGACATGGTACATTCCTGAGGACGCGACATGGGAGCATGAAGATGTTATGTGGGCAGAGTACTTTCATCTTTTTGAAAATTTTGAAAATCTTGCAGATGCAGTGTAAAGTTGCACTGAGGACAGTGCAAAAATAAGGGGAGGGGATTGTAATGTCCCCAAGACTGAGCCCTGTTGTAAATCATGTCTATGAAGTATAAAGCTTTCATTATGAATTATAATTATGTTTTATAAGTTGGTGAGCCAAGTTTATATAAGCTGGTGGGCTTATGCTTTATTAGGCTGGAGAGCTTAAGTGTTAAGGCTGAGAGCCTGCTTTTGTGTATGTAATCATGCAGAACATTAATAAAAAAAATATAAACACTGCTGCATGTAGAACGACCATGATGAATGAGTGATGGGGGACTAAGCTTCCACAGAATGGGTAAGGGATTGGGGGATGGAAGGTGGGAAAGGGAGGCTAAGTGTTGAGCCTAGGGGCTTAAGTCCTTGGGAATAATATTTTAATTCTATTCCAAAAGCCATGTGAAATATATACTTTTATCCTAAGTTCCTGGAAAAAGGGAACGCGTACTTGATGGAGTGTATGCAGCTTCATGGGAGACATGTGTCAGCCTAGGCACATGCAATTTAACCCAAGAAATGAGCCGTGATGGGGGTTCATTCTCCATTTTGCGAGCGTCCACTGTCTTTCCCGCAGGGTGTCTGTGTTTGACCCTTGCACACCCTCACGAATCTCTAAAACCAGGAAACTGTAATGTTTTCCTGAGAAGACGACGTACCCACCATCTGAACCGTTTGAGTCGGTGTTTGACCTCTGTGTTGATTCCTTGTCACACACCCTAAAATCAGTGGTAAAACCATGGATTGAGCCATGTCACTTGTGTACCCTGTGAGCTGAGCCTATCTGCTCTTGCAGAGTTGTGTCTATACCCGAACTGTCTTTGGGTTGCTGCCTTCTGTTTTTCCTGAGTGGAGTTGACCAATTGTTGTTACTGTTATCCTCATCATGCTGGAATTGGGCTGAAACTGGTTGAAGAGGAAGGTTGTCAGGCATGTGAGTAGCTCTCTCTAGGTGAGAGAGTCTGTTGGGAAGTGGTTTTCTCCCATAGAGAGTCCAGCACCAGCTACGGAGCTCTGAGAATTCTTGATCCGACCTGTTGCCGAGACCTAGAGAGGGAGGTGAAGCACCGATGGATTGTGCTTGTGAAGGTGTATACTCCTGGGTGGAACAAGCATGTGGGGAATGAGAGTCCGTGATTAGTGAGCGTAAGAAGGCTCCTGGAGAGAATCCTTCTGGTTGCTCTGTGCAGTTTTCCCTGTAACCTCAGCCTAGACTAGGATTCCTTGCCTTGGGTGGAGCTTAGTCCAGCTCGGGGGTGACCCGTTGCTGAGCATGATGAGCAATGTGGTCTAAGGCTGGGAGGTTCATGGAAGGCCTGCACGTGGTTGGTGGAATTACCACGGTTTCAAAGATAAGTATCATCTTATGCTTAATATTATGTTTTGCATGCTTGTGATGCTTATATGTATCATGTATCCTGTTGTGCATATGAATTATTGTTAATGCTAGGGATTATTTATGTTAACAGTAATCTTGTGATTACTCTGAGTTAAATTTGTTTAATTGGACTTAAATGCATATTATTAATTAAGTATGAGAATGATGTTGTTCCGCAGAGTAGCGTTTTCCCGGCCAGTGGCCGGGGGACGTTACACTAATCCATTTACTTGGGGGTAATATGGGGTAGAGTGAATCAATGTAATTCTGAACTGCTCACAAAACTTGATCAGAGGTTCAACCTTGAAGGCTGCAGCATTATTAGTGACAATTCGTCTTGGGAAACCAAACCTTACTATAATATCCTTCAGAAAACCAATCATCACCTTGTGAGAGCCACTCCTCATGGGGACAACTTCTATCCATTTGGTGAAATAATATGTTGCAGTTAATATCCACATGTTTTGACCGCTTGAAGGAGGATGGATTTCCCCAATAAAGTCTAGGCCCCACTGCTGAAAGGGTCCTAAAGCTACTACGGGATTTAATGGGAGAGACTTGAGTTGTTGCTTTCCAAATAATTTTTTGCATTTGATGCAAGCCCTGATCTTTGCACAGACATCAACGAATAGAGTAGACCAGTAGTACCTGGCCCTGAGGATTTTGTAGGCTGTGTTTTACCAGAAGTGATGTCCCCCACATAGGCTGTCATGGAAATAAAATATAATATTTTGGGCCTCCTGTGGGTCTAGACATCTCAAAATCACTCCTAAAGGGTCTTTCCAATACAAGACCTGGTCAATAAGGCAATATATGATTGCTTTGAGCTTTAAATATCTTTCCTTGTTCCTTTGAATGCCATCGAGAGACTTCAATTTCTGTAGAAAATATATGACATCCTTGTACTAAGGACATCCTCTTAATGGCGGGTCTTCTTGAGAATTTGTATCAGACAACTCAACTTGCTGATTTTCTGAGTAATTATTGATGAAATTTACCCCCGAAGATTTGCAATTAGATTCAACCAATATCCTGGCTAAACCTTGAAATTTTATCAATTTCGTGGGCTTGATATCTAGATCAAATTCAAGGATTTTGGAAATGCTTCGACTCCTCCTTCCATCTATGTTTGGCTGGATGAGAATTTCCTTAATAGCAGCTGAAGGGATGTATGCGATGACTTTTGATTGCAGGACATAGGCTCTAAAGTCTTTGAGAGCTCTAACCAAAGCGTAGGCCTGCTTCTCCATGATTTCATATTTCACCTCAGCATCTCTCAATGCTCGACTGAAAAAGGAAATGGGTTGCTCTAACCCTTCAACATTTTTTTGCAACAGAACAACTGCTACAATGTCAAATGAAGAAAATGAAAAAATGAGGAAATCCTTTGAGTAATCAGGACTGATAAGCACAGGTGCTTTAGTCAAGGCCTTCTTTATCTCATGAAAGGAATTTCGAGACTCGATAGTCCATTTGACTTCATTTCCTTTCCTCAACATGGATTTTATAAATTTTACCATCTCAACAAAGTTGGAAACAAACCTCCTCAAAAAATTTATTTTTCCCAAGAAAGACTGGACTTCTTTCCTGGATCTCGGGAGTGACAAGGTTTGGATTAATTCAACTCTACTGGGATCAATCCTGACTCCCTCAACTGATATTATGTGGCCCAACAATTTCCCCTCCATGGAAAACAAAGACTTCTTGGGATTTAAAGAGAGACCAAATTTCCTGCATTTCATAAAAACCCTTTTTAAATGCTCGCAGTGCTCTCTATATGATCTGTAGAAGACTTTAATTTCATTCAGATAGATGACCACAAACTTGTCCTTTTCTCCAACGAAATCGGTATCCATGGCTCTCTGAAAGGTCGCCCCCGCATTCATCAATCCAAAGGGAATTTTGGCATACATGAATTTACCCCAAGGAGTGGTGAAGGTTTTTTTTTCTCTATCCTGAGGCAGGACCGAGATCTGATTGTATCCCGAAAAGATGTCAATCATGGATAGCCTTGATGTGCTAGTTACCCTTTGTAATATGTGTTCCATTTTCGGAAAGGGGTAATTGTTTTTCTTTGAGCTCCTTCTCAGGTTCCTGAAATCAACACAAAGTCTCATTTCCCCACTCTTCTTTCTCACTGGGACTAGGTTGGCCACCCACTCTGAATATCTCAAAGGAATGATGATCTGTGCATCCAACAACTTCTTTACCTCTCTCTCCGTGATAGGTAGCAGCATAGGATTTATCTGTCTCAATTTCTGCCTAAATGGTTTGGCCTCCTCCTTCAGCGGGATATTATATTCGATGACAGTCATGTCATATGTTCTGAGATATTCATAGGTCCACGTAAACACATCGGTGAATTCCTTTAGTATCTCAACATACCCGACCCTCTATTTCCTTGACAGTATATTTGACAGCTTGGCATACTTAGGGTCTTTCTTTGTGCCAATGTTGCATTCGGCTATGTCAACATCATCAATCGGCTTATGAGCTTTCACTACCACATCAATACTATAAAATATCCTTTCCAAAGGGACTATTCCTTCAGAATGTGATTGCTTGATAACTACACAATATGATGATTAGTAATTTTCTTTAAAAATACATCAGCATGTGGGTTTCTTTGAGAATCAGGATCCTGGTCCGTGTAATGCAAAAAATTCATCAATAGCTTCCAGGAACCTCTTGATCTCAAGATCATTCTCAAATACCTTCCAATGCTTGACATTGTCAGGTATAGAGGGTCAGTATCTTACCTCAATATCATACCCGAGCTTGGGTGGAAGAGGGATTCTGAAATTGCTTGCCAAAACAATGAGAGAATCAACCATGACATTCTCTTCTCTTGGAATGAATGAAATGTTGAAATCCGAGAAAAAATCGTCAATTAAGTCCCATACTTCATTTCTTTAACTTCTGAGCCGAGGTTGTTTGGCTTGATAAACATTTTTTACCTAATGAAAAATTAATTCAACATCTCCAAATACTACGAGCTCTTCAATTCCCATGTCTTTCGCAACCCTCAAACCTAAAACAAGAGCTTCATACTCTGCCACATTATTGGTAGTTTCAAACTCTAATTTGTATGATAGGGATATGGCTTCTTGACAAGGTGATACCAAAACCACTCCGACACCAACACCTTCCCTAGAAGAGGCTTCGTTGAAGAAATTTTTCCACACAGAAGTAGTCGGGGGAGGTATTTCATGAGAAGAAATGGGTTTCTTTTTTATTTCAAGAGGAGTTTCAGGAGCATCAGTGAGTTGTAACAAAATAGATCCCAAATTAGTATCGAGTTAAAATATAGGATGATTGGTGGGGTCTGATTCATCACTAATAATGTAGGCCAATTGAGCTTCTCTATACAATATTCTATGATCCCCCCCAAACACAAGAATAGTGGCATATGAGAGGTCCATTTGCAAGGTTCCCCCAAGTCTCTATCCAAGATCTTGACAAGAGCATGCCAAACTTGGGAGGAACATCAGCCACCACTATATCCATGACCACACTTTTCATGGGCAACTGAAACAAGGTCACGACCAATTATTTGATGACCCCAAGACATTGCACTGTCCTAGAATCACAAGAATACAAATCATGATATGCTTTTGTGATTTCTAGTCCTAGTTCTTCCATGACAGTTTTGGGCATGAGATTATGAGATGGTCTGGAGTCCATTAGATAGTTATGAAACACCTTGTCATGTATGCTCAATGATGTGTAGAAGGGATGGGATGAATAATCTTTATCTTCTACCATAAGACCTATGATGATTGTTGGATTTTCATCTTGAAGATTTACTAAGTCTGTGGAATAGCAAGATGGCTCAGACTGCGAGAGCTTGGAGAGGGATTTCTTGAAATCTTCGTGCTTAATTAGCTCTGAAAGGGGCACAATAATTCTGATCTTTTGAATTTCATGCTCAAAGATAAAAGAGGAAAGGGGCTTCAAAACTTCTCTCTCTTCTGGGACAGGGTCTTTGGGTATCGGCGAGCGGTTCTGAGATTTCTTTTCTTTTCTCTTGTTTCTTGCATCTTGGGTAGGCTGCTCGACTCTGGAAGCTGGATCAGGGACGCCAAAATTCCATTCTTTATTCTTATACTAGAGGTTTTATTTGCTGGGACCACTATTTTCCTTCTTCCCCTTACTCAACTCATTTATTTGACTGTCTATAAGGGACTCCTTGTATGCAGATTCAGTTAAATGGGGAAAAGGGGAGGTGTCTCCAATGCAATGAATTTTAGGGTCAATATCTTCTTCTTCCCTCTCTTCATAAACAATTAGGTTATTTTGGAGAGGTGTTTTGATTTTATGATCATCCCTCTCTCTGTGTCTGGGCTTTCTCGGGAGTATCTGAGGGGCATTGTTTGGTCTTCTAAAGTTGGCTCCGTTATCAGTATTTTGGAAATTCTTATAACCTTGATTCCCTTCAAATTTCATCTTCTCCATTTATGCAGATAGGGACTTCACCATCTTGGTCAATTCATCTACTTGAGGGTGAGATGTAGAACAACCAGAGGTTGAGGCCTCAGATCTCCCCCTTCCTCTATCTCTATCAACTTTATTTCTAAGTCTGTTAACTGCTAACACATTGGATTCTACTTCCAAGGTTGCATCTTGCATAGGACCCAATGAGGTAGCTCTTCTTTCTCTTAACAGGAGGCATAAATTGAGGTCAAAATCACTAGAATAAGTTATTTTGGCAGAGGCTTCTGTAAGCTTTATCTCAGTAGGGATTTTATTGTACATTTTGTTGAATCTTTTGGAGAAGTCAAAAACAGATTCTCCCTCTTTTCTCTTCAGGGACCCAAACTCGGTAATATAATACATAAAGTCTTTTTTATCCCCCCACTACCTCAAGAAAACATCATCTAAGGCTTCAATTCCATCAATAGATCCAGGGGTCAATCCCCTAAACCATTTCCTAACCTCACCATCAAGGCTCTGGACAAAGACTCTCATCTAGACATCTTCATTTTCAATGTTCAGATTGTCTGCATAATTGTATAAGGCAGCAAGGTGTTCTTCGACGGTTATGTCTTCCTCTCCTATGAACTTAGGAATATACTTTAGGTAATCTATAGCAGGAAGAGCATTCATGGGTTGAGGTAGGACTAGAGGGGCATATCTTGTAGCCACTATGGCATCCATTTTGTTCCTAGTAGGATTGGCACCTACTATAGGGATGATAGGTGGAGGAGAACTAGGAGGGGAAGGGGTTCGAGAAGGGAAGATTGGAACTAATCTTCCAGGAGGGAAGGGAAACAATAGAGGATTTGAAGAAAAGGCTATAGGTCTTGAGGGAATGGGAGTTTCTGTAAAACTAGTAACTCTAACAGGAGGAGGGGATGTATAGCCCAGAGTGAGAAAATATTTTGTGGTCTAGGTCTAAAACTCGGTACAACTTCAGGGGAGATAGGAGTGACAAGGATTTCTCCCTCCAAACCCAGACCAGGAGGGGAAAATTCAACAGGAACACTCCCAAACTTTAAAATTCCGGAAACTCCAACATACAGTATAATAGGAGAATGAGAAGCAGATATTGGAGTTTCTAAAGGAGGATAGTGAAAATCATCAGAAATACCTGGTTCAGTAGCTAAAGTTCCTTCTTGAAGGGTCTTTCTTCTTCTGACAATTTTCTCTGGGTTAGCTTTAGGAGTTGCTAGAGGAAGCTATGAAGTAGATATTGTTAGCAACATTTCTTGTATAGGGGTATTCTCCTCTCTGGTTTCAGGCCTCTGGTGTAAACGCATAGAAGTGGGGTTTGAAAGCCGGTCGTATGTGTTTTACTCAAGGGCCGCAACCAGAAGTGCTGAGCGCAGCTCACAGAAGAAGTCCATTTTGGGCTTAAAATCAAGCGAGCGAGCAGTCTGATTTCAACGGCAAGGATCAATTGACAAAGCAGATCGATGGTCATCGAGTTTTTGGGGTTGTCAAGTTGCCCGGGATTTAGCATGAAGGGTAGCGCCCATAGTTTAGGGCAAGTCTGGGTCGTCTGATCCAATTGGGATAGGTGGCGGCTAGTCAGCGTATCAGGGATCGGTGTTTCGGGAGACATGGAGCCTCCCATTCTTTACAGCTGAAATCGTCGATCGGCAAAATGCCGAAAGCACCTTTGAAGGTAGGCATAGGGTCACGGCCCGTGGTCACTCGAGAAAGTAGAAAGGGTTGTACAAAGGGGAGGCCAAAAGCACCGAATTGAGTTTCAGAGGGGGGGCACTGTGTTCTCCAGACACCGATTCGACATGATCTAAATCCCGATACCTGCTGGGAATGAATGAAGAAGAGAGAGGGTGGTTGAAACCTCGCCTCACTCATTAAATGCAAAGTATGGATGTTCTGGCTGAAAGTCTACCCGAGAAGGTCCTCTGTACTGGTTCTTTTCATGGAAGCCACACCGAGTCCTCGACTCGCCAAGGAGGTATGCACACACTAGCTCGACTCTTAATGGCTCAGCTACTTCCCTTGTAGGAGCCATGCACAGTTAAGGTGGCGTATGACAAATAATAGCCGTACGATTTGGCCGAGGGGACACCAAGCCTTGGGTGCACGATTGGCCAGAGTCTTCATGCGCAGACTGTCAGAAGACATGCAACTGCAATATTTTTAATGCAACGTCTTGTTTTTGTTGTTGTTGTTGTTTTTGAGTATATGTAGGCGTTTTCGCCATTTTTGTAAAGGTTGATGGTTGTGCTAGGCTCCCTATTGTAAATCTTTGTTGCAGCGCTAGTCGCTCTGGTTAATGTATAAGGCATTTGAGACTTCTTACTTTATGGATGTCAGCCTCTTTTTCCATCTCCTTGTTTACCGTGTTAGAACAACTTGGAATTAGAGGATACAATCGAGTTGCGCTGTTGTAGGATGATGTAGGTTGGATCACTGCAACAATCACAACGTTTCTAATCAGTTCTTGTGTTTTCTCAGTGCTGGAATGGCTTGGAATTGGAGGATCCAGTCGAGTCACCCTTCAACTCCTTGAAACTCTGGACCAAGAGGATCTTGGCTTCTGAGTTTTTCTTCTTCAAACTTCCGAAGGCCTGTTGCCCAAGGCAGTCTTGCTCACCCTTCTCACAAGTCTTCCATCTACCACCCTTTAATCAACTTACTGATGGAAGTTGGATCAAGACCTCCCTTGCTTTCTACATACCAGACCCTGGTTCCTGTGTCAATGCTGCTTTCCTGGGTCTCTTTCCATTCGACCACCCCCATTTATTAAATCGTGACAATAAAAATTGATGGGCGTTGGGCTCTTCTCCTGCAAGCAATCTAGGGGTGACTTCCGACACTAACATTTCTGGCGCCGTTGCTGGGGACGAAGTTGAAGATTTTTCCCTGGACAGAACGACATTGAGCCTCTGATTCTGAAGGTGCATCAGACATCAGAGCCCTTAAATATTGCTACTGTGCACCTGGTGACTCCATTGTTTCCACTTCACTGTTTTAGCTGTAGCTATTGTTAGCACACCTGAAAGATAACCCAGAGGAGCTTTCTCAAGAAGGTTTCAGCGGCTGCTTTCTCAGATTGAGAAGCTTCCTGGGGTAACGACAACGTTAAGATATAGCCTTTGATGGTGAACAAGGACCAGGCATATTTGAAGCTGTGCATCTTTCACCTAGCGACTCCATGATTTGAGGATCGATTGGCGACTCCACTGTTTCGATATGGAGAAAATTATGGCTCAAAGGTTTGCTTTCTGTGACTTTTCCTAGATAGTTGGTTTTCCTAATGCACTTCTTGATAGAGACCAATGGGAAGATTTCCTCCCTGAATTTCATGCAACAAGTTGGGAGGAACTAGCTGAGCATTTATTGGACTTTCATGAAGCTATTCACCGACACAATATCACGCATGAGGATGTCCAGATTAAGCTCTTCAGGTATTCATTGAAGGGAGGGGCTCTTGAATGGTGTCAGTCTCTTCCCACTGCGAGCATCCGCTCTTTAACAGGTTTTCATACAACTTTCAATTCATTTTGTAAAGACTACTATCCAGCTAATTGTTTGTTTGAAAACTGTTGTGAGGAGTTTTCTTCGCTTCATGAAGCCTCTGCTGGCCTTGAAGACCAGGTCCATGATGAAGCTTTTACTGTGGAGGAAAGCATTTGCTAGGAAAATATGGAGGTGTTGAATGATATTAATTGTGTTAGCCCTAGAACGGAAGCATCTGACATCATATCAGATGCTTCCGTTCTTTTAGATGCCCATAACGATCAACATGCCTCTTGTAGAAATTGTGTGTTTATAGAGAAAATGTGGTCCATGGTAGATGACTCACTTGGATATCGAGTTGAAGCAGATGTTCCTAGCAGCTCTGCTCATGATGACGAAGACCGCCTCTTTTTTAAAGAGGGGTTAGTTGTGGAAGAGGTTTCTTCTCTTTTCCCCTAGGGGGTTTCTCACGATATATTTTTACCTGGGATTAAAGAGAAAAGGATTATGTATGAGCAACCATAAGAAGCAGGTCCCACTGTCCCTAAAACAGAAATTTTCGATGGGATCACTGTTATGGAGGAGGGGCATATCAATGAAGAACAACCCCTCTTTGATGTATATTATAGTGATGATGAGCAACAAGCTTATCCTACATTTGATCACTATAAATATACTGAAGAGCTAGTCAGCAAGCAGAACCACCCCATGGTCCCTATTTATGATGAATACGAATCTGACCCGGGGGAGAGCCAAGAAGAGGAAATGGAACCAGAGGAACAACTGAGCACATATTTTATTCTAGAGTCAGTCAGTGAGCAGCTACCGCCTAAGATCAGTGAGCCTACGACAGTTGTCCACTCACCTGTGCTTATCAAAGATATTCAACCACATGTGAGCAACTCTGTAGCAGAGGAGGATGCTTGTCACCAATTTTCTGAAATTCGCCACTCATTCTATGACCCCGTCGGCGAATACATGGAGTGGCATGTCCTTTATGCCTTGGAGCCGCCCTATTCCATATCAACTTCACCCTGTAAGGAGAAGTTGAAGATTGTAGCCGTTCTGCTGTCACGGTTACACTATCTATTGGTGATCATCGACAGAAGGAAGGAGCTTCTATCAAGGAAGCTGCTTGGATGGCTATGGTGGAAGTTTTCTTTCACCTAGCCCATGTAAAATATTTTATTAGAATTAGGATTGTATATAAATAAGCTCCTTTGAGCATGTATTTTTATTTTGTTGCTTTTATTTTTCGGCTTGAAGCAGGGGGTGTTTTGAGCTTGACTCCATAAACCCAACAACAAGGCACTGTAACTGCACAATGAGTTCTTAGAGCATCACAGGGATGACTCTATCCCCCATGGAGCCTAATGTTAGCAACATTTCTTGTATAGGGGTATTCTCCTCTCTGGTTTTAGGCCTCTGGTGTAAACGCATAGAAGTGGGGTTTGAAAGCTGGTTGGATGTGTTTTACTCAAGGGTCGCATCCATAAGTGCCGAGCGTAGCTCACAGAAGAAGTCCATTTCGGGCTTAAAATCAAGCGAGCGAGCAGCCTGATTTCAACGACAAGGATCAATTGACGAAGCAGATCGACGGTCATCGGGTTTTTGGGGCTGTCAAGTTGCCCAGGATTTAGCACGAAGGGTAGCGCCCATATTTCAGGGCAAGTCTGGGTCATCCGATCCAATTGGGACAGGTGGCAGCCAATCGACGTATTGGGGATCAGTGTTTCGGGAGACATGGAGCCTCCCATTCTTTATAGCTGAAATCGTCGATCGGCGAAACGCTGAAAGAACCTTTGAAGGTAGGCGTAGGGTCACGGCCCGTGGTCACTCGAGAAAGTATAAAGGGTTGTACAAAGGGGAGGCCAAAAACGCTGAATTGAGTTTCAGAGGGGGGGCAGTGTGTTCTCCAGACATCGATTCGACGTGATCTAAATCCCGGTACCTGCTGGGAATGAATTAAGAAGAGAGAGGGTGGTTGAAACCTCGCCTCACTCATTAAATGCAAAGTATGGATGTTCCGGCTGAAAGTCTACCCGAGAAGGTCCTCTGTACTGGTTCTTTTCATGGAAGCCACGCCGAGTCCTCGACTCGCCAAGGAGGTCTGCACATGCTAGCTCGGCTCTTAATGGCTCAACTACTTCCCTTGTAGGAGCCATGCGCAGTTAAGGTGGCGTCTGACAAAGAATAGCCGTCCGATTTGGCCGAGGGGACACCAAGTCTTGGGTGCACGATCGGCCAGAGTCTGCATGCGCAGACTGTCAGAAGACATGCAGCCGCAATATTTTTAATGCAACGTCTTGTTTTTGCTGCTGTTGTTGTTTTTGAGTATATGTAGGCGTTTTCTCCATTTTTGTAAAGGTCGATGGTTGAGCTAGGCTCCCGATTGTAAAGCTTTGTTGCAGCGCTAGTCACTCTGGTTAATGTATAAGGAATTTGAGACTTCTTACTTTATGGATGTCAGCCTCTTTTTCCATCTCTTTGTTTACTGTGTTAGAACAGCTTGGAATTGGAGGATCTAGTCGAGTTGCGCTGTTGTAGGATGATGTAGGTTGGATCACTGCAACAATCGCATCATTTCTAATCAGTTCTTGTGTTTTCTCAGCGATGGAATGGCTTGGAATTGGAGGATCCAGTCGAGTCACCCTTCAGCTCCTTGAAACTCTGGACCAAGAGGATCTTGGCTTCTGAGTTTTTCTTCTTCAAGCTTCCGAAGGCCTGTTGCCCGAGGCAGTCTTGCTCACCCTTCTCACAAGTCTTCCATCTACCACCCTTTAATCAACTTACTGACGGAATTTGGATCAAGACCTCCCTTGCTTTCTACATACCAAACCCTGGTTCCTGTGTCAATGTTGCTTTCCTGGGTCTCTTTCCATTCGACCACCCCCATTTATTAAATCGTGACAATAAAAACTGATGGGCGTTGGGATCTTCTCCTGCAAGAAATCCAGGGGTGACTTCCGACGCTAACAGATATCATGTGTCTTCCTCTATAATCCACAACTGAAACAGTGGAGTCACCAACGGATTCACATCAATGGAGTTACCACAGTGGAGTATCCAAGTGCACAGTTGCAATATTTGATGTACTAAGTTCTAATGCACCTGCAGATCCAGTAAGCTTTGTCATTTAATCCCAAGGAAAATCTTCAATTTCATCCCCGACAACGGAGCCAGAAAGGTTAGCACCAGAAGTCACCCCTATATTGAGGCAGACGTAAGCCTGATACCCATCAGAGTTTTATGTCACAATGAATAAAAGGTGGTCTAATGGATGTAGAATCAAGATTATATTGCTTTAACTTAGAAAACTGGGTCGGTAAGCACAAGTAAGTGAGTTCTTGGTCTAGATTTACTTAGTAAGTTTGGTATAGTGGTGAGTAGGGGGGAGAACTTGAGGAGAGTGAAAATATTTGCTAGGGACATCCGGTCATCCAACAGCCTAAGGAGGAAAAGCTTCAAATTCAAGATCCTCTTGAATTCACAACTTTAGGGAACTGGAAACGCTATAAAAACTCTACAATCAATCATACATTACAAGGAAGTCACAACAAATTGAATTTAACACCTATTCCTGGGCTCTCAGTATCAGAGGGAAAAGAAAACACAAGAAGATGATTAAAATTGGTGGCGATGTTACTATGATCAAACATACATCACAGAAGCGTAACTACCCTCGACTGGATCACCCATGCTTGAGTGTTTTAACACAATTTCTACAAAGAGATGAAGGGAAGCTGACTTATGTTAAACAAGAAGTCTCAAATATAGATACATAACCTGAGTCCAGAGGCTTTACTAAAATTTTACAATACTGGATATTTTCTCTACCATCGACCCTTACAAAATATAAAAACTGAGTATATATACTCAAAGAAACTTGCTCCCTATAGAAGCGTGCTTTGATCACTATATTCAAGGCATGGCGTCTCATTCTTCTTCTGTCAGGTTGAACTTACATTCTTCTTTCAGAAACAAGATCAGATCGGTATGGGCTTCACAAGAAAATCAATGACAGGGAACTTTCGACTGACAGTCTGCCCTCCACAGTCATATTTTCCATGCTTTCCATTTACGTGTTGAAACAAGGTTTCAACCACCTTCCCCAATTTCATTAACTATGTTTATTGGGATTAGAATGAGGCCTGACACCCATGAATGTTTGAGGTGATCTCACCATTCCTTTGAGTTAATTCTGGCGCCTCGAGGCCACACAGATCCTTCTCAGTGACCAACTCGGGCGCTTTAATCCTTTGCGTAGTCCCCTTTCTCCATATGACTCTGGGCCATGATCGCGGGCCTAACTCTTAGGCACGTCACAATTTCATGTTTCGCGAACTCATGATGTGATATGTTCTTAAAACCTTGAGTCAGGAAATCACGACGCTCGGATCGGGAGCCACGTGTCCCCTTTGATCGGACAGCCCAGACTGTATCGGCATTTTGGGACCTCGAGCCATCGACATTTCTCACCTCAACTTTCCCGAAAGACCTTATCTGTGGTTTAGATCCTACGCCATGTTCCCGTATACGATGGATGACCCTAATTATTTCATGACTTTGCGTTTCGTGAGTCCTCGCGACTCAGCCCTTTGACTGCTCCATTCTGCGAGTCAGCGAAATGCTGATCCTGTGCCACATGTTCTTCTCAGGATCGACAGCTAGGGTGAGATCACAATTTCACGACTCTTCCTGATGCTATACCTCATGCAACTAAATGGTCTCGATCACCCAATGGCCATCGATCTTATATGCTTCAAGGATCTCCACCATTGAACACTGATCTCGCTCACTCGCTTGTACTGAGGACACATTAAAATGTTTCAAGTGTTGCGCTTGGTGCTGTCGACTGGGGCCTGTAAACAATTCCTCAGATGACTGGCAGAGGGCTCGGGAAAACAAAAAGATTAGTGACAGAGGATGAGGGAGTGAGTGTTCAAAACATAAAGGGAAAAAAGAAAATGGCTCTGCCGACTACAAAGAGGGGAAAATAAGGACATGGATGAAAAAAATAGAGAAAAATGGGGCAAGGGTACAGACTCGGGTAAATCGACACATGCCTAATGGCCTTGACAACTTCATGTGATAATATCTCCTAACTGATGTAAGGAGGCTTGAAGATCCTTTCAATTTGACAATGGGTGTGGTGGGTCTGACTATTGACAAAGGACTGGAAAGAAGTGGAAGAGGCATTAAGGCGTCTTCCAGTTCCTTTATCCTTTCTTTTAACTTTGTGTTTTCTTCTTCTAAACCACCAATGGAATCATCCAGAGCATCCTCGATTGCTTTGGGAATTCTGGAAATTTGGGAAGGCTACAAATCCTTTAGGTCAACCTCTGAATGAGATTTTCCTTTCTTATTTTTCATATCACCTTTTTCAATAATTAACTTCTTAGATTCCTTGTTGAAGACAACACTTTTGAAAGAAAATGACTCTTCTTCACTGAGAGTCTCATTCTCAATGATTTCTAATGATGAATTTTGATGGGTCATGTTTCCCAACTAATCAATTGTGGGAAAAAAATTCTCGATATCCGCCTCGAGCTCTATGTATTCAAGAGAGAAATTGTTGATGCCATTTTCTATGCGATGGTATTCTTCCTCTTGCACAACATTCTTCCTCTTCCTTCTCATAGGGAGCTTGTGTGAGCTCTTGATTTTTTCTGGAGGGATTCTTTTCTCCTTTGTCGCCTGAACTACTATTTGTAACTTTCCTAGTTGGGTGGGTCATTGGAGCATTTCTCCGAGATCTAGTAGTTTTATGGGTAACAATTGGAGACTGAGTGATCTTCTTGCTAGGACCCTTTCCTTTCTACTTGTAAAACTCATTAGTACTAAGTATTGTTTCCAAGTCACCAACATTGTGAGTAGGAGTTCCTAAGTTGTTATATTCTTCTTCATTCAAAATAGTATGAATGAATGAGTTTTTGAATCTCACTGACAGGATATGTTCCATGAAAATTCTATTAGGGTCAAACCCCTTTATATTTTCAACATATTTCAGATTTACATTGTGGAAGTGGTTCACAAACTCATTAATTTTGTGTATATTCTTGAATATGAAGTCTCCAATCTTCCAAGGCAAGGGGATGAATTGTTTTTTCTATTTTTCATGGAAAAAGTGCAACCATAAATTGTATTGCCTTGCCACTTTCATGATAATTTTTTTATAAGATATATGGTATGGAATAAAAGAGGGATTCTCCTTGGAATAGAAGATCCTGATAACATTGTGATTTTCCATATGCTCTAATGTTCCCTTTTTCTCCAAGAATTTATTAGCCTGGTATGATATCCCGGGGGTATTTTTACCAAACAATAGTCCCTTAAAAACTAAAATGAAATCATTTTAAAATCATAAAAATGCAAAGAAGTCTCGTGTCTCCACAATGCTTGATACCAGAAGGTGATTGGATCAACTTCACAATTGACTCTCTTATAGATAGTCAATTTTGGAAACTGAAAGCAATATGATATCACAAATACCAAATAAGAAGCCATAAATAATTTATTGTCCCTTTTGTAATGTGACAATTGGGAGGAGATTTCATTGGAAACCAGTTTTCCCCAATCGAAAATAGCTTTCTCTTTAACTGTAAAATATAAAATATAAATAATCATGCAGTAAATGGTGGCAGTGATTTCTCGGCCTGTCAGACTCGTAAAAAACAAAGCGATTTCCCAAAATAGGTTTTTAAACGAGTCAACCTGAATCCTAGATATGTCTTCTCATACAACAACGAGATTCTCCAAATACTCAGGAAAGAGTTCTAGGCCATTGTCATGTTTTTTCAGAAAATCTCTACAATCCTCTCCTTTGAAGGTAACTATTGGATCAGGGAGCTTCAACATCTTAAGAAACACTTGTGGTGAAAGAGATACGAGGGAACGATCCTCGAGTTGTATGATTCCCTAACTCGGTACATATTTCTCAATGCACCATGTGACCAGTTCTTTGTAGTCGAATATGTCAGGGACACACCCTGCGCGAGCAATTCCGAAAGTCTAAATTATATCAATCTATGCAGGAGGAGATGAATAATACGAGTATGCTCTGGACCACTAAAATTTATGGTCTTCATGACCAAAAATGTTCAAATTATTTCCACATAACTGTTGTTTGGATGTTGCTACCATAGATTGAGAAGAGTATTCTTTCGACTGAGTAATAACTTGAAATGAATCCTTTCGGAGAGAGAACAATAATATAACCTTTGGGAAATTGTTCTTTAATGCAATTTAAATAAAAATCTCCTTGAGCCCTTCACTTATTAATGACGATCTTTACAAAAAATTCATGATCAATTATTAGCATTAAACTATAGTAAATGTGTATTGGTAAAAGCGTGAAGATGTCGGGGATGGACGAGAGCAATTTGAATTTGGGGTTTTTTGTGAACCCACGAACCCGCGGTTGCGAACGATCAAAAATAGGCTAAGTATTACATAGTGGTCGCTCCAATTTGGACACAAGAAAAATGAAATACTTAGGGGCTCTGTACCTGCGACAAGTCTAACATTCATAATGTAGATCCCAGGTCTTTAGGTACAAAATGGAGATTGTGGAACTTGGAATATGAAATCTTAGACCCGTGAACCCGTGGTTGCAAAGAATGGTTAAGTATAATATAATAGGGCGGTTAGTTGGAATCATGATATAGAAACATAGATGGAGGTGAAGACCCATGAACCTGTCATTTGTTGAAAAATGAGTAAGTATAGTAACTAGAAAGGGAAAAGAGAAGGGAGAAAAGAAAAGGGAAAAGAAATGGAAAAAATAAGTTGGGAAAATAGAAAGGGGAGGGAAAATTCAGAAGTGGGAATTGATCTCAACAAATAGCTCCAAATGTGGGATGATAAACCCCTGTGGGTTGTTAAGAATCCATAATCTTTATGACCATGTGCTTCTATCCATTGGGCTATGGAGTCAAAGGTAAAAATATACAAACTAAAAAATAAAATTTATGTACAAGGAAAATGAGAAAGTTTTTGGTGAAGAAACGTTTCAAATGTTTCTCGTTGATAGGCAACATTAATCTTTTACCCTTCATGTCTTTGAGAATATAGGAATTAAAACCCAGGATCTTATCGATGATGTATGGTCCAATCCAGAGTGCTTCAAAATTTGTATGCATCGATGGCTTCACCTTGGCTCTATTCTAGTTTTCCCTTTTGAAAAGTTTTTACAGTTGCATTTTGATATTTTGATCAAAATATATTTTGATACTTTTTTGTGTCTGAGAGGTTCTATTCAGGGATTTACTTCATTCTTCCTCCAATTTCAACAACTGATTGATCCTCCTTTGGATAGGTGAACTGTCTTCTACATATTTTGTATTAACCATGAAAGTCAAAGCATTGAGTTCAAGGCTGATTGGCATTTTTGCTTCTTTCCCATAGACCAATGTATACAGAGACATCCTAGTCATATATTTTGGAGTAGTTCTTCTTTCCCACAACACATCAGTCAACTTTAAGTGCCAATTCCTTTGGTTCTTGTCAATAGTTTTCTTCAAAATCTGAATGAGTGTCTTATTTGTGGATTTTGCAAGAACATTTCCTTGCGGATAATAGTTTGATGATTTCCCCATAATAATTCCTAATTCTCCACAAAATTCTATAAACTTAGAACCGATGAAAATTGAACCATTATCGGTGATAAATTTTTCTGGGACGTCGAATATTGACAAAATTGTATCTTTAAGGAACTTAATTAATTCTTCAGAATCAACCTTCTTTAATGCCACTGCTTTTGGCCACTTCATTAAATAATCTGTAGTGGTGAGAATGTACATATGTCCCTTGCTTGAATTTGGATTTATTGTCCTGACAACATCAAGTCCCCATTGGGAGAATGGTTTTTCTACAATGTAAGGGCATCACAAATCTCTGCATTTTCCCTAAAAATTTCTAGCAAGATATGAACTTCCTTATTGTGGCATATGAGTCTCTAAAAATCGATGGCCAATAAAATCCAACTCTTATTATCTTACGGGTGGTGGTCGTAGGTGAAAAATGTCCACCACATATTCCTTCATGGAATTCCTTTATTAGTTCTCGGGATTTGTTTTCATCAGCACATATTAGTAATAAACCATCATGGTTCCTTTTGAACAATATATCAGCAATCAACACTTATTGATTTGACTTCATATTCAATGTTCTTCATTCTTTAGGGCTCATTTTAACTAGAAACTACCCGGACCTCAAGTAGAATACAATGTCTCCATACCATTACGAATTGGCCAATGGTTCTCCCACTAAAATTGAAATCATTCCATCCATAGAATAACTATTTGCGATGAGCTTACATAAACCTTGTCCTTTGACATCCTTTAAAGCTTTAATATCAATATCATATTCTTGGATCTTTTCCATCCAGTTACCCCATTTTCCTTCTCTCATTTGTTGATTCAAAATCATCTTCACTGGAGAAGATGGAACATAAGCAATGACACGAGAATTTAGTATGTACGTCTGAAAGTGAGACACCTCTTTCACGAGATCCAGGGCTTTCTTTTCCAGTTCTGAATACCTCAATTCATAATCGTGAAGGGTTTTTCTCATGAAATTGATTGGGAGTTCTTCACACTTGGTATTCCTCCGAGTAAGAACAAATGCAACAACTATTTTTGTAGTGAACGAATAGATGATGAAATCCCTTTGAAAATCTGGGCTAATGAGTACTGGATCTGTAGTGATCTCTCTTTTTATATTATTTAAAGCTTCTTGTGTATCCATTTTCCATTCAAACCTTTGGTCTTTTTTCAATAATAGATTCATCGGCTTCACAATACTTGCATAATCAGGAAAAAATCTTTGCACAAAGTTGATCTTACCAAAGAACAATTGAAATCCTTTATTAGATGATGGGAGATTGAGTTCATTTATAGATTTAACTCTTTCTGGATCTATATAAATCCCTTCCTTGCACACAATATGACCCAATAGTTTTTCTTGAGTTACAACAAATAAACATTTCTTTGGATTTAGTGAAACACCATATAATTTGCATCTATGAAAAACTTTCCTTAAGTGATGAATGTGATCACCCCTTGTTTTTGAATGCATTGTCAAGTCATCTTGATAATCTACCATCAATTTCCCTATCAACCCATTGAAAGCATCATCCATGGCCGTTTGAAATGTGGCTCCTACATTCTTCAAACTAAAGGAAATCCTAGCATATGCATATGTCTCCCAAGGTGTTATGCGAGTTGTCTTTGCTCTGTCTTCCTCAACAACCAATACTTGATTATATCTAGAAAAACCATCCAACATGGACATATAAGTTGATCATGTGACTTGCTGGAGAAGAAAATCCATGTTAGGTAAAGAATAGTTTTCATTTACGCTTGCTTTTTTAATATCCCTTAAATCCACACACATATGTATTTCCCCGGTATTCTTTCTCACTATCACAGGGTTTGAAATCCAATCGGAGTGTCTAATGGGATATCTTATTCCGACCTTCTTTAATTTCTCCAGTTCAACCTTTACCAAAGGTTTCAATTTGTGGTTCCTTATCCTTATTTGTTTCTTGACCCGCTTTGCTTCTTCTATCAAAGGAATGGCATGTTGGAATATTGTTTTATCATAAGCTTTCAAATCATCATAGGTCCATGCGAACACATCAAGATATTATTTAAACAATGCAACATATTGATCAATTTCCTCAATGGTGCAATCAACTCCCAAGTTGACATATTTTGGGGAACTGTCAGTTCCAATATTGATCTTTCTTGTTTCTTGAACCTTTCAGAGTGAAATTTCTTTCAGGAGACTCTTAGCATGATCACCTTTCATAAAAATATACTCATATTGAATACAATATTTCAGGACAACAAATATGTGATTGTCTTTCATCATCATCATTTTCAACCAAAAAAATTCCAACTGTTCATCATTCTCAAAAACTTGCAAATATTCAGGTTATCGTGTACACAAGGTCGGAATAATCGTTCTACTTGAAAAAATATTTTCCTGTGTATGTCATCTGGGTTTGATAATGAGGCCACCAAGGCCAATGTATCTTCCTTCTGATTTATGTCCCTTGGAATGAAGGAAATGTTGAAAGAACCAAAAGATTCCATGAATTCATTAACTCTTTTGAAATATAATTTTAGTCTTTCCTTCTTGATTTTATACCTCTAGGTGACTTGATTAATTACCAACTCGGGGTCGCCACTCACAATTACATGTTCTATCTTCATTTATTGTGCAAGAATCATCCCCTGAATCAAATCTTCATATTCTGCCTTATTATTAGTACATGCAAATTCAAGTCTGATATCGTGTGGATGAATAATCTTATCTGGACTTACAAGGACAACTCCAACTCCACTTTCAGAGCTTAAACAAGCTCCATCGAATGACTTCCTCCAATAACCTTCAAACGAATGTTCTTGATCATCTGTGTCTTAAATTTTCTCTAGGATTTCACTATGTTCCATGTCTAGGATAGCATAATTCCCAATTTCAGCGTCTATATAATCTTCTATTAACTCATTATATTTATTTTTGAAAGAGAAGGGTTTCATGGTTTCATGGGGTACCTTAATCATTTCTCCTTCTTTTCCTGGAAGCATCATGCAACTTCCATATTTCATTATATATTCCCTGATAATGCATGACTAATCTCTTCCCATAACAACTCCATATGTCGGAGGAAGGTCTACCACAATAATATTGAAAACCGTAATAACATGGGGAGCCACCATGATCCAAGCATAAAAGTCCTTGATTTCTCCATAAGCTGACACTTTTCTAGAATCAGTTGCATATATACTTTCACCAGTCTCATAATACTTGGTACAAATCATGCCCAATGCCTCCAT
Organism: Picea engelmannii; assembly: GCA_009831015.1. NCBI lineage: Eukaryota > Viridiplantae > Streptophyta > Pinopsida > Pinales > Pinaceae > Picea > Picea engelmannii. The sequence continues at coordinate 300,520 of ML786509.1, read as the reverse complement.
GACCGCCAGTCGCATAATATTATTGGTCGCTCCGGTGTCACCTAAACAATTATGAAGTGCAACATCATGATTTTCAATTGAAATATAAAAGGGAGTAATTTTACCTCTTAGCTTGGCAGTGGATTGGTTTTGGCTTTGTTTTGGACTTGTGACAACAACTTCTTCTTTTTCAAACGGATCATCTAATAATGCCAGAATGTTTTCCCTTTGTTGAGGAATATTCACCACTTTAGTAAAAGGAAGAGTTATCCTTAACTTACTTAAGTCCTATACAACATTGTATGTCATCTGAGCGGAGCTTGGCATCGAGTGTTTCTTCTTAATTCAACTCTATCTGCCATTTTCTCATTTTCCCTTTTCTCATTCATTTTTTCTTTATCTTTTTGGTTTTCCCATTTATAATCATTTGTATTCTTGGATCTATTTTACAAATCCTCTTGTCTGGGCAACATTTTCTTGCGATTTGGGGTCATTGTCACCATCTTCAAATATATACATGGACGTCTCGCATCCGTCCAGCTGTATAGTTTCAAAACTTTCATCAGGTGAATAATATTTCTCTTTCTCAACCATTTTCTCATCATATACATCATCCAGAACAACTGCATTGGGATTAGGCTTCCTGGGAACCCTTGGTCTTTGAGTATAATCCATGTTTTCAAACCTCACTCTGTTTTCTTGGGGAGGGTTCCGTCTTTGCTCTGGGACTGACATTTTTGGATTTACCACACGATTATCCTCCCTTATTCATTATCTCATTCTGCATTTTCTTTATGGTTCTATTCATTTTTTCAATTTCAATTCTTCGCTTGGTTTCTTGTGCCGCAACATGGTCTACCTTCACATCTGGTATGGTTCCCTTGAAAAATCCGCCTCCACTTGTTTGAATTTGGGCTAGTTGTGGCTTGAATTATTCGATATTTCTTGAACTAGAGGTTCCTTGATTATCGATACTTAATCCTCCCAACTGCCTTTGTACTTTTCCCAGTATAATGTCGGGGTCAACACCCATTTCAATCATAATTTCTTCCATCTCAGTGGCTTTATTCAGTGCCTCCTCCAAGGTTTCCATCTAGGATGTTTTGATAACATATTACACATTCAAGGGCATTACATTCTTATAACAACTGAGTATGACTGGGTCATTAGGTATTTTATATTCTGGAATCTTACTCAAGGTTTTATTGAACCTGAGATTAAAATCTCGTATTCTTTCATTCTTTCTCAAACCAATTTGGGTGAAACCGGTGAGAAGGATATGAAAAAATTGGAGGGGCGAACATAGTCAAGAACATGGATTTGAGGTCATTAAAGGGTGAATTCATCTATTCGGTAATGTCGTATACCATTCATATGCTCTTCCTGATGAGTTTTTTAGAAATAACCTTACCATGACATCGTCATACTCAACATGATGAAAATCACAAACATCAAGAAATAAGTGGAGGTTCATATTTGCATCGATTTTCCCGTCTCCCGAAAATTCCTTCAAGGTACCCTTAGGGAGAGTAGGGAGGTCATGTTGCTCACCTAGAAGATTCAAAGGGGAATCTCTTATTCTTCTTCTATTTTCAAACCTTAGGTTTTCTTGATTTTTTGCATCATATCTTCCACCTCCTTGTCTCTCCTCGTGTGGTTCTTCTCATGGTTGCTCATTTCTTTCTATGATATCCAAACAGGTTCCAGGAATATGATTTTCACTTCTCAGAATACAAAGTTGTTTTCTTTTACTTCTGGTAATGGGTCCCTTGTATTCATCCATCTTCAATCCCGACCTTGTCCTTGTGCTTCTCTAGCTAGCATTTGGTTTCTTCGATCTTGTCATTTGTCTCTCCTCTGTCTCTGGAGGATTTCTCTTTATTCTTCATGGAATAAGATCTACCAGGACCTTTCTAATTCTTCTTGAGTCTTTGTTGTCGTTACTACCAGATTGTATAGTTGATTTAAAATGATTCATTGATTGTTTAATCCAATTTCTAGTTGGGGCTGATCAGCCTGAGGCAAAGTCATATATTTTCCAAAAAAAATATTGCTAGACCAGATTCCAAATTTTAGTTCATTCCCCAGTATGGTCGCCAAAAATGTTGACACTTGAATCCCTTAGGACCAAAATTTTAACCTCACGAGGATGTATATCCCCCTGTGTTTTTATATAGGTGGTACTCCTCTTTAATATTTTCTCAGGACTCTAAATTTTTAGAATATGGGACTTTGCAGAAGTCCGTTGTGTCAATCAAACAAATATAAAGATTGCAAGAAAAATAAAGGAAAATGTTTTTTTTCTCTATTTAGAGAAAATTCATGAGAAATGACTAGGAACCACATACTTCATACATTTAAAGAAGATAAGAAAAATTTCCTCACATCCATCATAGTTAAACTAGATATTTATGATCACATAAAAATAAAAAGAAGATGATTTGCATGCATAAGAGAATTTTAATGGAGTGGACACATGGGCATCTCAAATAAATATAATGATATATCAATCTCAAATACTTTATACTCGAAACTTAGGTTTACAAAGCATAGTTAAAACTGATCTCGAAATAACTCTCTTGAAATTTCTAAAAAATATATAGTATGCTACATATTCTTCAAAATTTAAATGTGTCTGTCCTAAGGACTAGGATTCGGGCTCCCGCGGACCATAAATCAAATATAAACAAGAATTAATATTGTATATGGAGGATGGTGGGCGGTAAAAGAACAACAATACATGGAAAGAAGAAAAGAGAAGTTATCAGACTTTGGTTAAACCTTTCAAGTTAAACAAGTGGAGTAACTAGATAAAGGAACTGATAAAGAAAGAAAGATGTGATCAACACAAACTTACTATGATGGTCTCTTATGTCTTTAATTGATTTTTGGTGTCCTTTTGTTGTCTTCATTAACATTTACAGGAACCTTGTCAATTGTTTCTTGCCCCTCGTCAGTCAATTTGTCAATTTATTTCTTGAACCATTCTTCAATATAATTTTTCATTGGTGTCACATTTATCTCATGCTAGATTTTGATGTTGAATAACTCGCCCTCCAAGTCTCTTAAATCAAGGGAAATACTATGTAATGCTTCTTCAATATATTTCTTCGTCACAGAGTAGTCCACTAGCCAATTGTTTATGTTGTCTTCATTATATTCCAGTATACCATAAAACTTTTCAACTGATAACCCTTTAAAAATATCAACTTGTTCGTAAAACTATTGCTTTGTTAGGAACATTGAGTTGAGGATTAATTTGGGTTCTTGTACTTCGTTAGTAATTCTGGCTAGGTCTATGTATATGATCCTCTTGAACAGTTCTTCCCTCTTTGATATATCTTGGTTGCATGCTTGAACAATATTATTCAAATTTGTAATCCTTTCCTTCCAACACACATTCAACTTTTTTATCTGACTTGGGGAGGATAGATCCTCCTCTCTTCTCCTTAGTTTCATCATGTTGAAGACTTTGTTTCCAAAGGGTAGTATAGCATCAATGCAAAAAAATTCTTCGTTCTTAGATCAACCTGCAAATATTCATGGAAGGCATGTGCTCTCGAGCCAAAAGAAACAATGTTTTTCGAAACCTCCCATGCCTCTGTGATTAATGTCATTCTTTTCTTAATATTTCTTTCCACAGCTCCCGACTGATGTAAGTAGGCTTGAATATTGTTGGAGAAATTTATATTTTCGACACACTAGTTCAGTGGGAGTTAACTGACTAGTTCTATCTTAGACTTTCTATTTTTACCATCACTATTATGCATGCATGCATTCCTAAGGAAAGCTAACTTCTTGATTTATTTTCTTAATTATGGAATGCTTTTCCCTATATATGAGTGTATTCCACACATTCATTGTATCATATTGATCATGATCTACGTATCAATCATCAACTCATTGGAGTTGTGTGAATATATTTTCTCATTCTTCCATATTGAATCTCTCTTCCTTTCTTGATAAGCTTTGTTTGTGCATGCTTTAGCTAGATATCCTGTGTAGGTTTCCATGAAACATTGACATAGTATAAGAGCTATGTTGCTTGGAGCAAGCCAGACAAGCCAAAGAATAAGGAAAACCAGAGTTTTAGTGAGCTAAATCTATGGTCGTAACTTTCAACATTTATTCCTCCCAAAATATTACGTTTTGGAGGAAACGACACACTAAGAAAGTAAATCGGCCCATTTTGAAAGTGGGTTTTCAACTGTTTGGCGGGATTCTTCACCGTTTTCTCAAAAAGTAATCCGCAAGATATCCTCTTGAAACTGATACGAATCAGTGGTCGTACCTTGCTACATTCATTGCTCCCAAAATATTATGTTTTGGAGGAAACGACCCACGAGGAAAGTAAATCGACCCATTTTGGAAGTATGTTTTCAACCGTTTGGCGAGATTCCTCATAGTTTGCTCATAAAGTAAGTCGCAAGATCATCTCTTGAAACTAATACGAATTTTCACTTAAAGTGTCATTTTTGTCGTGATTTCTTAATTTTTCACTTGCAGATTGAGAGTAAAGTTTTAGGGGTTCTTAGAAACAGTGGGAGAGATGGATATGAAAACTATTATATAGTAAAACTTGGTGGTAATCCTCACACCATACAATTATTTTGATTGGAATCCCAAGGTGACATTCCAACTCAAAAGAAAAGGACTATATAATTTGACGATGGTGACAGAAACAAAACCTACATTAGAAATTGAGAAGATGAGATGGAAGAACCGTAAGGATGAGGCCACAGGACTACTTCTTGAGTTAATATCCACTGATTTGTGGTTTCATGTTGCTGCATGAAAGACTCCAAATGAGATTTGGACCACCTTGGAAGGACTCTTTGGAAAGAAGAATGAGATGCGAGGTCATATGCTTGAGGTAGAGTTGAATACCTTAGACCCTAAAAGTTTTGATAATATACAAGATTCTTTACTAAATTTAAATCTATGCAATTAAGCTTGGGTAAATGTGGTATTGATAAGTCTACACAAGAGAAACAACTTATTCTAACAATCTTCGCCAAGCTAGGACCAAAATACGTTGTATATGTCTCCAATTTCCATTCTGGCAGATGTCTTTTTGGAACAAATTGGAAAATGCCTACATTGGCTCAGTTCATTGAGTCTCATACACAAGATCAGACAAAACTCATACAAATGGGCCTCATGAAAGATTCCTAAGCACATGCACTCACCATGCATGATGGAAAAGGGTCATCCAAATAGAACGGGAAGAAGGGATATTCCAAACCCTTCAACGATTCTTCAGGTTCCAGAGACTCTTTAGATTCCAAGAAGAAGAAGAAGAAGGGAAAGCAGTGCACTTACTACAATAAACCAAATCATGAAGAAACAGATCGATCTTATGGAACAGGAACTTCAACAAAAAAACCTTCGAAACTTCATTCTAGAGGGATTTAAGAACTAGAGCATGATGATTACCTTTCTTAGGAGTAGGATCTTCTTCCTTGTGATTCTTGATTCCATATGGAATGAAGAAGATCATGCTCCTAAGAAAGGTAATCATCATGCTCTGGTTGCAATTAATTCCTCATTTGATTCATGGATTATAGATTCTGGTGCATCCCATCATATGGCAACGAAAGAGGAAGTTTTCTCTTCTTTGAGTCCATTCTCAAGACCCCTTATTCTCATGGGGGATGATACTCCTGTAGCAGTAGAAGGAGAAGGGAGAGTGGAACTCCACAATGGAAGTTTTGAGAATGTTCTACATGTTCCAAATCTTTCTATGAATCTGCTATCAGTTTATCAGATCACTCAGAAAGGTAAAAAGGTTGAATTTACATTAGATTCAGTTTCAACAATTGACATGCATGACAATTCCATTATTACAATTGGTGAGGTGGATCACAATTCAAGGTTGTATAAATTCACTAAGTTTTCTAACGATGACTCATCTATTCTACTTACACATAAGGAGACTACTTTGCATGCACCTTCAGTGCAACATGCATATACTCTTGTTCTTCCATCAGTTTCAGACATCATAGATGATTCCATGCACTAAGATTCTATACATGGAAATAAGCAGGTAGTACAACCAGATAAGAATCCAGTGTCGAAACTTTAGTAGATGCCCAAGAAGGCACATACCACACTTATGGCAACAAGCAACTTTGCAGGGAATTCATTGGATTCAAGGATGCCTTGATCTTAGCATGAGGAACCTTCTCATGTACTTTCAGCTTCAGAACCTGCGATGCCCATGCATTTCTATATGGTTCAATCTACTGATCCAAATAACTACAATAGGGTTGTGGGAAATCCATTATGGCAAGCAGCCATGCAGAAGGAGTATAACTCACTCCTATAGAACAAGACTTGGAATCTGGTTCCACATGCACCATAAAGGGATGTTTTCAGGTGCATATGGGTCCACAAGATCAATAGGTACAAGGCTCGACAGGTTGCCAAAGGACTTCATCAGATCCATAAATATTTCTACATATTCACTAAAGCTTTCAGTGAGCAGAAGTTTCAGAATTTGTGGGATTGTCTTGCAGTGAAGAACACAATTGTCTAACAACTGCTATTTTCTTCTTTTGATACATTATCTTTTGAGGGGGGGTTTTGTTCCCACTTGGTTTCCCCTCTTTCCTCACTTTTATTCAGTGTTCATTAGTTGCATTGTACATGAGTACCTAAAATGGTCTAGTAGCCGGGACTCATTTTTTACTCCATGGTAATGTTCAGGGGGGACTGTTGGAGAAATTTATATTTTTGACACACTAGTTCAGTGGGAGTTAACTAACTAGTTCTATTTTAGAATTTCTATTTTTACCATCACTATTATGCATGCATACATTCCTAAGGAAAGATAACTACTTGATTGCTTTTCTTAATTATGGAATGCTTTGCCCTATATATGAGTGTATTCCACTCATTCATTGTATCATATTGATCATGATCTATGTATCAATCATCAACTCATTGGAGTTGTGTGAATATATTTTCTCATTCTTCCATATTGAATCTCTTTTCCTTTCTTGATAAGCTTTGTTTGTGCATGCTTTAGATAGATCTCTTGTGCAGGTTTCCATGAAACACTGACAAAGATCCTTTCAATTTGAAAATGGGTGTGGTGGGTCTGACTATTTATAAAGGACTAGCAAGAAGTGGAAGAGGCATTAAGGCATCCTCCAGTTCCTTGATCCTTTCTTTCAACTTCATATTTTTTTCTTCTAAACTACTAATGGAATCATCCAGAACACCCCCAGTTGCTCTGTGAATTCTGGAAATTTGGGAAGGCTGCAAATCCTTTAGGTCAACCTCTCAACAAGATTTTCCTTTTGTATTTTTCATATCACCTTTTTCAATAATTAACTTTTTAGATTCCTTCTTGAAGACAAGGCTTTGGAAATTGAATGACTCTTCTTCACTGAGAGTATCATTCTCAATGATCTCTAATGATGAATTTTGATGGGTCGTGTTTCCTAGTTGATCAATTGTGGGAAACAATTTCTCGATATCTTCCTCGAGCTCCATATCTTCAAGAGAGAAGTTGTTGATGTCATTTTCTATGTGGTGGTCTTCTTCCTCTTTCACAACATTCTTCCTATTATTTCTCATGGGGGGCTTGTGTGAGACGTTGGAGCATTTATCTAAGATGTGGTAGTTTTAGGGGTAACAATTAGAGAACGAGCTCTCTTCTCACTAGGACCCTTTCCTTTCTGCTTGTAAAACTCATTAGTACTAAGTACTATTTCCAAGTCACCAACATTGTGAGTAGGAGAGCCTAAGTTGGTATCTTCTTCTTCATTCAAAATAGTATGAATGAATGAGTTGTTGAATCCTACTGACAACATATGTTCCATGAAAATTATGTTAGGGTCAAACCACTTTAAATTTTCAGCATATTTCAGATTTACATTGTGGAAGTGGTTCGCAAACTTATCAATTTCGTTTATATTCCTAAATATGAAGTCTCCAATTTTCCAAGGCAAGGGGATGAATTGATTTTTCCATTTTTCATGGAAAAAGTGTAACCAGAAATTGTATTTCCTTGCCACTTCTGTGATAATTGTTTTATCAAATATAGGGTATGGAAGAAAATAGGGATTCTCCTTAGAACAGAAGATCATGATAACATTGCGATTTTCCATCTACTCTAATGTTCCCTTTTTCTCCAAGAATTTATTAGCCTGGTCTGATATATTGGGGGTATTTTTACCAAAACATAGTCCCTTAAAAACTGAAATGAAATCATTGTAAGCTTTGTAAAAATTCAAAGAAGTCTTGTGTCTCCACAATGCTTGATACCAGAAGGTGACTGGATCAAGTTCACAGTTTACTCTCTTACAAATAGTCAATTTTGGAAACTGACAGCGATATGCTATCGCAAATACCAAATAAGAAGCCATAAATAATTTATTGTCCCTTTTGTAATGTGACAATTGGGAGGATATTTCAATGGAAATTAGTTTTCCCCAATTGTAAATAGCTTTCTCTTTAACTATAAAATATAAAATACAAAGAATCATGCGAGAAATGGTGGTTGTATTTTCTTGGCCTATTAGCCTGGTAAACAACCAAGCGATTTCCTGAAAGGGGTTTTTAAACAAGTCGACTTGAATCATGGTTATATCTTCTAGGACAGCTACGGGATTCTCCAAAAAATCAGGCAATAGGTATATGCCATTGTCATTTCTTTTTAGAAAATATCTGCAATCCTCTCCTTTGAAGGTAAGTGTTGGCTCAGGGAGATTCAATATTTTACGAAACACTTAGGGTGAAAGAGATATGGGGGAACGATCCTGGAGTTGTATGATTCGCTAACTCAGTACATATTTCTCAATGCACCATGTGACCAGTTATTTGCAGTCAAATACCGCAGGGACACACCCTGCGTGAGCAATTCCGTAAGTCCAGATTATATATTTTTATGCAGGAGGAGATGAATAATATGATTATTCTCTGGACCACTGAAAGTTATGGTCTTCATGAACAAAAATGTTCAAAGTATCACCATAGAATTGTTGTATGGATGCTATTTCCACAGGTTAACAAGAGTGTTCTTTCGACTATATAATAACTTGAAATGAATCCTTTCGGAGAGATAGCAATAATATAACCCTTTGCAAATCATGCTTTAATGCAATTTAATAAAAAATACCCTCGATCCCTTTTCTTATTAATGACGATATTTATGGAACCTACATGATAAGTTATTAGCATTAAACCATAATAAATGCGTATTGGGGAAAGTGTGAAGATGGCGTGGACGAACGAGAGAAATTTGAATTTGGGGTTTTTTGTGAACCCACCAACCCGAGAACCCACAAACCTGTGGTTATGAACGATTGAAAATAGGCTAATTATTGCACAACGGTCAGTCGGACTTGGACACAGAAAAAATGATATACTTACGGGCTCGATACCTGTGACAAGTCCGATGGTCATAATGTAGATCACGGGTCTTTAGGTGAAAAATGGAGATTGTGGAACTTGGAAGATGAAAGATTGGACCTGTGAACCCGTGGTTGCAAAGAATGGTTAAGTATATTATAATAGGGCGGTTGATCGTACTCATGATATAGGAACATAGATGGAGGTGAAGACCCGTGAACCCTTTTTTTTTGAAAAATAACTAAATATAGTAACTAGAAAGGTAAAATTGAAGGGAGAAAAGAAAAGGGGAATGAGGGTGGGTATAGAAGAGGGAAAATAAGTTGGGAAAATAGAAAGGGGATGGAGCATTTGGAAGAAGGAATTGATCTCAACACATACTTTCTCTCATGCTCATTTAAATTTCGTGATTCATAACAAATCACCTTCCCTTCTTACATAAGAAATCCACTGAGTCCTTCTTCGCAAGCATCTGTGCAAACCAAGAAATCCTTTTCTCATTCTGCAATCTTCAAAATAGGGGCATTAGTCAAAAGATGCTTCAATTGTTGGAAGCTATCTTCACACTCTAGTGCCCATATAAATTTCTTCCCCTTCATTTGCAATGAAGTAATAGGATTACTGATCTTGGAAAATCCTTTTATGAACCTTTTGTAATATCCATCCAATCCCATGAAGGATCTTACTTCTGTGACATTCCTAAGAATAGGCTAATCCATGATTTCCTTGATCTTTTCTGGATCCACTATCACTCCTTCTACTGAGATTATATGGCCTAGATAATGGATTTATTTTTGAAATAAATCACACTTGTTGAACTTACTGTAAAACTGGTATTCTCTCAACACCTATAGTACCACCCTGAGATTCTCTTTGTTCTCTTCGCTGTTCTTGGAATACACCAAAATTCCATCTACAAATACTAAGACAAACTTGTTCAAATATTTGTTGAGCATGCTATTCATTAAACACATGAATGTTGTTGGTGCATTGGTAAGCTCAAATGACACCACTACAAACTCATAGTACTCATACCTTGTTCTAAAGGTTTTCTTGTTGATGTCCTCATCCTTGATTCTAACTTGGTGATATCCTGACCTTAAATCAATCTTTGAAAATATTGCATCTCCTCTGAGATAATAAAAAAGGCCATCTATCATGGGCAAAGGATATATTTTTTTTATGGTCATATTTTTCATCTATCTATAGTCAATGCATAGTCTCAAGGTACCAACTTTCTTCTTCACAAATAGGGTCGTTGCTCCCCATGGGGATACACTCGGCCTAATGTAACTCTTATCCAACATTTCCTTCAGTTTCACCTTCATCTCTAACAACTCTGGTGTGCTCATCATGTAAGGCACTTTGGATGCTAGCACTGCTTCGGGCACTAGATCTATTGAAAAATCAAGATTTATTTTCGGAGGTAGTTCAAGAACCTCTTCTAGAAACACATCCTTAAACTCCCATGGCACAGGGTGATATTCATCCTTCAGTTCCTTGATCTATGTTGTGCTAATTACTTGTATTTCATACAATGGACACCCTTTTCTACTGAACTTCTTGAGCTGGAATGCTAATATTTTCCTTATGGAAAATACCTTCTTAATACCTTGAAAAATCCTTGCATTTCCCTCCTCATATTCCAAAGCATTCTCACAAAAATTTAACTTTGACTTGTGATAATCTAGCCAATCCATTCCCAACAACACATCATATGAGCCTAGGGGTAGGATATTCAGGGCTTCCTGATTCTATAGTCCACTCATTTTAATTGGAGATGCTTCAATCACTTCAACCACTTTTCTCTTGGTTCTGGTGGCTAACTGAACCAACCATTCTCTCACATGTTTCTTTTTATATAATGAACATGCCTCAACAAATCGAGGTGAAATATAATTGAGGTTAGAACCTGAGTCAATTAAAATAGAGATAGGTTGATTGGAAATAATACCTTCTAACTCCACTACAGAGGCTTGGTGGTCAGATTGTCGATTTTCCACAGTTGTATATAATATTGACACTCTTCTAGATACATCAATGACCATAGCTTCCTCCTACACATTATACACCTTTATATTTCCATAATGTCTATGAGGAAAATATTTCAATAGGTGTGGTTCCCCACATCCCCAACAATGCAAGGGTCCTTTCTTAGGTTCCTCTTCTCTTTCTCTTGCCTGCTCTGCTGGTCTATTTACATTATGAGATGGAAAGTTCTGTTGATGCACACTTCTTCTTGGTTGACCCAACTATGCACATTTCTTGGAATTTCTATATGGGAATGACTTGAATCCCTTCTTCTAGAAGCCACTCTTGTCCTCCCTCTTCCAGTATTTTGAAGGCTCTTGCTTATTCTTAGACTGATCATAGAAACACTTGGCCTTCCAAATGGTGTCCTCCGTTGTCTTAGGTTTGTCGAACTCAATTCGATCCTAGTAGGACTATGGTAACCCACCGAGAAAACATTGTACTCTCACTTTGTTTTCCTTGAGGTAAGGAACATACCTCAACAACTTCATAAATATTTTGGCATATGCATCCACGGTAAGTTTTCCCAACTTATGCTCATGGAATTCCTTAATTTTTTCATCAAAATACTTCTCCTATAGATAATCCTTTCAAAATTATTTCTCAAACTACTTCCAAGTCATTTTGCTTTCCTTCAATCCCTTGATTTCCTTGAAGTCTTCCCACCGAATGGAAGATCCTCCATTTAGGTTAAAAATGGTTATCCTTTCCATAGTATTCTCATAGTAGTTATGTACCTGAAAGTACTTCTTCAAACCAAAGAGCCATGCCTTAGCTTCTTATCCCTTCTTAATATCTCCATCAAAGGTAGGCAACTTAGCCTTCTTGAATTCTTCAGTCAAATAACTCTAAGAATTCTTTCTCTTTTTATTCTTCGGGACACTTGACTCTATGCCACTATTGGACTACACTATTGAAGTAGTCTTCCTGCTATATGATTATGTGGAAACACTTCCACCTTATGTGGCCCTCTAATTAGCATCTTGATTCCATTTCTTGGAAGAACTCTTTCCCACATCATTGTGAGCCAATGTATGCTTCTAAGCATCCAAAGGGGTTTTCAAACTCTCTGACTACTACAACTATGCATTACTTGGGACTTATTGTAGATTTTTTTAAATTTTCAACAAGCTATGCAAAAGTACTTAATTCAAATCTACATGTTTGGATTGAGCTCTCATGATTCTCTCATTATATTCTTTCAAACTTCTAACAGTGGCCATTAAATATGGAGCGGTTTCTCTATCTCTCTGGACATATGACTCTTCATCTCTGAGATGTGAGGTGTCATCCATACTTCTCTGCACCATCCACCTCTATTTCATTTCATTCTGTCCTATGTGTTGAAACAAAAACCATAATTAGCAATTACATTACTAATTTAAATCATACATGTTAACATCAACAAAACTTTCTTAGAAAATTGTCAAGCGGTCTTGGTGAACCATTCAAGACTAGAGTTTGAACATCACTCTGATACCACTCTATAACACACCCATCCCCCTAACCCTCTCTTAGGCTGGTAGGATGTTAATAGTTTTCTCTCCTTATTCAAATCATATATTATTCTCAGGACCATAAGAAGATTATACTCATCAAGAGCTTTCAAATGACTATAAATATGCTAAAATCCAATCCATGGATCTAAGTTACAACCTTCCAAAGTTTTTATTCTTCCATTACCAAAATCCATCTCCCTAACACGTGGCATCCACATGGATTTCCACCACTCATACCTTTTTATATAGCACTAACATGGCATTGACATGGCACCTGCCCTTAACTCACCTTTCAATGGTTCTGACTTCTATGAAACCTTCCATCATCATTGGGCTTTTACTGTCATGGAGCACCAAGCATTCAACACTGAATGTTCCAACAATGAACTACCCATAAGAACTTTCCAAAATCCAATGGCTCTTGAATCTAATATTCAACAGATTTGATCATATCGACACACCCAACTTGCACACCAAATAACATCCAAGTCCTTGACCTCTCTCATGGTGAAAAGGTGGGACCCGCAAGGATCCATGACCAAGATTTCATCTAGCACACCTATCGATCAATGGTTTTCGTCCAACCTTAAGATATCATCGCCATTGACACTTTCTTCTATCTGTAGATTTTAACCTTGTACAATATTTACTACAAACATATTTTTCAGTAAAAGAACAGAAAATATGTAATGGAAAATACAAACATTACACAGAGATGTTTCCCCTAGAAACCCAAACCGAGAAAACCAACATATTCTATATTCATTCATGGTGATACATTGTTTACAATACAATATACATATAGGATCCAACAACATCCAAAACCCTAACCCAATGACCTGAATTAGTCAACAACCCTAATTCCTTAACCGGAAATAGAAAACTATCGAAAAAAAACCATGTGCCGAAAAACTGCCCAACAATGGACACAAAAATCGAGGCAACATGAAAAACAAGGAAAAAATGTGACATGTTTCCTGAGGCAAACAATATAACACATACCCAACATTCTCCCACTTACTGTTTTCTTTGCATACAGGGGGTTACAGGGTTAAGTAGTCAACAATCCAGGGTAGCAATGCCCATGGATCCTATACACCAAGAGAAATTCTCAGTGCTCACAGATTTTGTTAATGAATTTGCAACATTCTTCGAAGTGTCCACCTTCATCAACAATACTTTCTTTTATTCAACCATGTCTCTCACAAAGCGATATTGAATATCAATATGCTTTGTCTTTGAATGATAAGCTAGGTTCTTTGCCAGAAACAATGCACTCTGACTATCACAATGTATCCTTACAGCTTGTTGTACCAACCCAATACCTGAACACAATCTTTGTAATCGTACTACTTCCTTTCTTTCATGAGTGGCTTCCATGTATTCAGGTTTTGTAGTTGAAAGTGCCACTACAACCTGTCTTTTTCTCATCCAACTTATTGCTCCTCCAAACAGGTTAAACACATACGCACTTTTAGATCTCCTACAATCCATATCTCCATCCTGGTCTGCATCTACAAATACATGTATATCCAACACTCTGTCCAATCCCAGTCTTCCTTGGTAGCACAATCCATAGCTAGCAGTGCCATGCAAATACCTGAAAACCCTTTTTATTGTTGTCCAATGCTCCTTCCCTGGTTTTGACATATACTTTCTCAAAGCCCCCACTGCATGTGCAATTTTTGGTCTAATACAGACCATTGCATACATCAAACTGCCAACTGCACTCGCATATCGAACACGAGACATGTCATCCTCCTCTTCCTGTGTCTTGGGACACTATTCTGTAGATAACTTTACACCAACATGAAGGGGAACCTTGACCACTTTACATTCCTACATATTAAACCTCTGCAATATTGTCTCGACATGTTTTCTATGATTTAACTAGAGTTTCCTCTTTTTCCAATCTCTTTTAATTTCCATGCCCAAAATGAAATTTGAAGCATTGATATCCTTCATGTCAAATTTAGACGACAACCGAGTTTTCACATCCTAGATAATATCTTTGTTGTTTCCTATTAGCAACATGTCGTCCATACACAAGACCAAATAAATCAAATGATCACCAATTAATTTAAAATACCCACAATTATCCTCTTTGCTTCTTGTAAAGCCAAGTCCCAACATATAAGTATCAATTTTTTGATACCACGTCCTTGGTGATTGTTTCAAACCATACATGGACTTTTTCAGCTTTCATACCAACTCCTTCTTTCCCTTCATAGCAAATCCTTTTGGCTACTTCATATAGATTTCTTCTTCCAGATCCCTATGTAGGAATTATGTATTCACATCCATTTGTCCTACTTCAAAATCAAATGCAGTAGCAACAGATAACAAAAATCCTATAGAGGTTAACTTGGCAAAAGGAGAAAAAATCTCACCAAAATCAATTCCCTCAACCTAGGAATAACCCTTTGCTACTAACTGAGCTTTGTATTTCTCCACTTTTCCTTTTGCATTCAACATCTTTTTAAATACCCATTTGCTTCCAATGGGATTTCTTCCATTCGACAACTCCACTAGATCCCAAGCCTCATTCTTATCCAAGACTGTCATTTCTTCTTCTATGGCCTTTTTCTAGAGATTTTCATCCTCTGAATCCACTCCCTCCCTGGCACTTCTAGGATCATCATGAGTAATAGACAAAGCAAAATTTGAATGGAAATCAGATGGAGTATACCTTTCTGGTAGCCTTCTTTCTTGAACCGATATCCTCAATACTGGAGTATGAGGATCTTCTTCTTCTAATTTTTGTTCTTCTATAGAGTCTGATTCATCATCCTTTAAATCAAATTCTATTTTCTCTGGTTCTTCCTTACTTGGTAGAACTTCATGTTTAACAACATCCTTCATTTCTCTAAATACCGCATCTCAACTATACACTACCTTCTTAGTTTTTGGGTTCCAAAGCTTATAACCTTTGAGACCATCTTTATATCCAATAAAGATACACTTTTCAACCTTCTTATCTAGGCTACTCTTGTTTTCCTTTGGAACATGAACATATACATCACAACCAAATACTTGATATGTGTGAGAGAAGTTTTCTTACCAGTCCATACCTCTTGTGGAGTCTTGTCATTCAACATTGATGAGGGTGATCTGTTGACTAGGTAACATGCAGTACCCACTTCCTCTGCCCAAAATTCTTTCCCTAACTCGGCACCACTGAGCATGCACATTTATTTTTCCATTAGCGTCCCGTTCATCCTTTCTACAACTCCATTCTGTTGAGGTGTATATGGACTAGTCTTATGCCTTTCTATACAACACTTATTACAGAATTATTCAAATTCATTCTCTCAGAACTCTTTGCCTTTATCTATCCTCAACACCTTAATTATTTTCTCTGTTTGATTCTCAACAAGAGCCTTAAACTCTTTAAACTTGTCAAAGACTTCATATTTCTTCCCGAGGAGATATATCCAAGTAATCCTCGAGAATTCATATATAAACAAGACATAGTACATAGATTTTCCCAATGATGGGACCGACATAGGTCAAAAAACATCACCGTGAACTAGCTATAAAATTCCTTATGCCCTCATTGCACCAGAGGGTAAACTTACCCTAATCTTCTTCCCATACACACAATGTTCACAAAAATCAAAATCCAAAGAGGAGTTAGTCATACCTTCAACCATACCTTTACCATGTAGTAATCGAAGACCCTTCTCTCCGATATTCCCCAATCTTTGATGCCACAACATAACCTTTTCTCTAGAGACTATAGGAGTTCTTTCTTATTCAACTTCAATATCATGAACAATGGAACTATTACACCCATAATTAATAGTGCTTATTTGCAGCTTATACAGAGTTCCAAACATAACTCCCTTCAGCAACACCATTTCTCCTCAAACCATCCTACAAGTTTCCTTTTCAAATATTGTTTTTACCCCTGCATCGTCCATTTTTCTTAGAGAAATCAAATTTATGGCCAAAACTGGGATGTGCAGAACACCAGGCAGTGTTATAATCCTTCCATCTATGAGGCTCAACTTGAATTTTCCTCTTCCTATGATTTTGGTTGTCGAATAATCTCCTAAGAAAACATTACCTCCATCATACCTTTCATATTCACAGAACCACTTCCTGTGGGGAGTCATATGAAAGGATGCACCTGAGTCAACCAACCATGCCTCATGATCTACATGTTTTCTTGAAGAAGACAAGTACACATCCCCTCCTTCTTCCTTGGAGGTCTTTTCTTCTGTAGAAAGAGATTCTTAAGATCCCTTATTTTTCTCAACTTCGGATCTACACTACTTCTTGTAGTTCGCTTCTTTTCCACATCCCCAACATACCTTTACAAATTTTTTGGGAGATTTAGATCTACCCTTAGACTTAGATCTCCCACTTGAGAACTTATATCTATTTCTTTCCTGGGAGCATCCTCTTGCAAATAATGCGTCTATGCTCTATCCTTCCATATTATTCTATCACATCTCCTTTGACAACAAGGATGAGACAACTTCATAAAACTTCAAGGAAGTTGTATTACTACCTATGGAAACAACTAGACTATCCCACGAGTCTAGTAAAGAACACAATAAACTGATACATTTATCTTCATCTTAAATTTTAATCTCAACAGATACTAACTGACTTACCACAATATTGAAGGCGTTCAAATGATCTTCCACTGAGTCTCCATCTCTCATCCTCGGGTTATACAACTTATTTATGAGGAATAGTTTATTTACTAGGGACTTATACTAATAGAACTTCCCCAACTTATCCCATAAATCCTTGGTTGTATCTTCCTCTGACACATTTAGTAATACTGAATCTGAGAGACACAGTCGGATTGTGCTCTTTTCCTTTCGTTCCAACTTTTTCCAGTCATCTATTGAAGTTCCTATAGGTGCAGTACCTAGATCTACCGCTATCCACTGATCTCTATCCACCAACAGATCTTCCATATTGAGCTTCCATATCTCAAAACTTTTCCCATTAAACTTCTCGATCTCCATTTTCGAATTGCTCGCCATTTATTTTCACCTGAAAAATCAATACCACAGATCTTCCATTGTAACAAGGCTTATCACAATCCCGAGCCAAACCCTTGACCACAAAGGCATCCCCCTAAATCCAACAAAGCTCTGATACCAAATGTAGATTTTAACCTTGTACAATATTTACTACAAACATATTTTTGGTAAAACAACATAAAAGATACAATGGAAAATACAAACATTACACAGAGATTTTTCCCCTGGAAACCCAAATCGGGAAAACTAACATATTCTATGTTCATTCATGGTGATACATTGTTTACAATACAATATACATATAGGAGCCAATGACATCAAAAACCCTAACCTAATGACCTGGATTACTCAACAACCCTAATTCCTTAAATGGAAATAGAAAACCATCGGCAAAAAAACATGTGTTGAAAAACCACCCAACAATGGACACGAAAATCAAGGTAACACGAAAAATGAGGAAAAAATGTGACACACTTCCCAAGGAAAACAAATTTCTCAAGGGCATTGCCTATGAATCCCCGTGCGAAGGGATTGCACCCCCCTACGCGCCTGGTGCAACGTAGACACTACTACTCATGCAAAGAATATAACACATACCCAACACTATCCACACTCCTAGACCCATGTCTGACATCTTACGACGAATGACGAAGATATAACGACATCTAGATCTAGTGGTCTAGGTTTTTGTTGAAGCCACAAGAGCTTCCAATCTCATCTAGGATGACTCCATTCCCTTAACCATTCTTTTGGTGACACATTTCACCCCAAGAACTTGTTTTCTACCATGTTGGCATATCATTTCATCATGACATCATCATCCCCCTAATCACTTAACTAGGACCTATGATAGCCTATGGTGAAGATCATTCTCTCCCATGAACCAATCAATGGATCTCGCTTCTCTCTCGATTCCTGATCATCATCGTCACTTCTCTGGACTCATTCTCACTTCATCGATTCCCTATTCCTCAATGATGATGCATTTTGCATCAATGTTTGAGATCTTGTTGAGGCTTCTCCCAACAGATCGATGATCCTCGTCCTGTATTTAGGATTTCATTGTTGTCTTCAGAATTCATACAAGTCTTGACACTCATCTGCTCCCGACAATGACACCTTTCCCAATGAAGGGCTGATATCTACTCACCACAAAACCAACGACTAGGAACTCTCTCGACTCAAGACTAGGTCTTTCCACTATCTAATGTGTCGATTTGGGACTTAGCCAATTTTCAAGATTCTACAAGGATTTCAATGGGTCTTCAGGATTTGGAAAACCGCTATGAGACCATCAAAGGCCTTTCAATTTTCATTAGAGATGAATTTCTTTCATATATTCCAAGCTTTCCACCTAAGAATTGTGATCCCCTCAGGGTTCAACGTCCTCCATTCCTCACAAATACCTCCCCGACTTCATGGATGATTTTAAGGATGGAATTTTATTTTAAAATGTAGAAACCTTGGCGAATACTATTAATCCTTCATATGTCAACTATAAATGTTTGGCGATATTTTTTTTAAAATATTCAAATTTCTAAGTATTTTATATAGTTTTTATAAATTTTTGGCGATTTTTAAGGTAAAATAATTTTATCCTATAGAATTTGGGCGAATCATTTTTAAAATAGCGAATCTCATTTTTGGAAAAACCATGGAAAATTAGCCCATGAGCGGAATTTATCCCCTAAAATCATCCATGCCCGACTTTAGGGCACTTACATCACCAAGTAAACAATTGTTTTGTCCATGTTTTGCAAGCTTTCATCTAAAGCTGCAAGGTTCATAGGGACACAGACTTTCCACACTTACTCAATTCAAATTTTATCACGTTAAGATATGGTGACAACTGCATGTCCCGGTTATTCATAGTTTCCATTTATTGATGGCAATAATTTACATTTCCCATCTTGATTAAACAATTGCACAAATACATCATTCACACATAGTTATGAAAATCAAGTTATATACTTATCTTATCATGGAAATTTCCAATGCTAACTGATCGAGAGTGGATGAATTTCCTCCAAACCTTAAGCATTATTGTAGAGTTCCTTCCTACAGTACGTCGCCCCCATGCCAAGCCATGATATCACAAGGGAAATTAATCAGTTGGTTTCTAATATCAAGTAGATACAGGGAGGTTACTCTCCTTCCTCCTCTGACAATAGAAAAAGTTGTCCCATTCCCACTGAGCTTAGGGTCTCTACAGTTTTATTGAGTGGTTTCTCAATTGTATTTCCTTAAACAATCCCTTGGCAACATACACTTACCAATGCCAGTTTTTATCCAGTAAGCACCAAGTTTCATCCCTCTATTGCTCTAGTCTAGATCTAGGTCTTCTCTGTCTCAAGGTGGTCAATCTTAAATTGGAAGAGTTTCCTATTTTATTCAAGGAAATCTATCTTCTTTTTCAACTCATGCTCCCAAACACTTATGTTCATTGCATCATCCTCTGTGAGTTTGTTTCTCACTCTTTCCTTCCTCGGGTTCTTTCTCTCCTCGA
Source organism: Picea engelmannii (assembly GCA_009831015.1). Classification (NCBI taxonomy): domain Eukaryota; kingdom Viridiplantae; phylum Streptophyta; class Pinopsida; order Pinales; family Pinaceae; genus Picea; species Picea engelmannii. Next base: position 280,142 of record ML786509.1, on the reverse strand, counting down.
GAACCTTTTTATTATGTTTTCTAATGCCACTCTCTTGGTGTCTAATAGTTAGCTCCCACTCATTTTCCATATCTTCTTGTCTCTTGGTGGTCTTTCCAGTGTTTTGTCTCTCCTCTGTCTATCTCTCGTTAGTTTTCTGGTGGTATTTTCCACCTTTGGTCTCTTCTTCCTCCTATTCACTTGGGATTCCCATAGTCTCCCTACATACACAACCTATAATCCATAGTTCCGATTCTGAAGGGGAAAACACATGATGTCCCATTGTCAATTCATTCAATTGGACCTTGCCTCCTTCAAGAGACCAATCCTTCTTCAACCACTTCCCTGACCTTCCATAACTAGTCACATGGATCCATTTATATCAAGTATGCTAGAAGGTGTAAGTTCATTCTTAACAAGAATTAATTATCTTTTCAAACAAGCTTCACGTTTTCTTCATAAAACATATTAGTTCCACTTCACCCAGCCACTCAATCAATCCATGCTTCATCAGTTCCCACTTGTCTATCGTGGCCAATACATTCAAGGTTGTTCCCTCTCAGTCAACTGTTTGGTTTCTTTTATTAATCAAAACATGATTACATGCTTCATAATTACATCATATGAAGTCTTAAGCATAATTACATCCTTGGGGGGACACAAGGTGTTAAAATCTCTTTGTATTTTCATTTCATAACTAAGAATAAAAGAGCATAGCATAGACCTCACCTTCTAGCTAGGTTTGTCCTATATTGGGTTTTCCCAGGGTACACCTTATGTTCATTGTGTGGATGGTGCATAATTTTCTCGCCTCTTTCATTTTAGTTTCAAGTTATTTAGTATTTCATGCATTGAGCTAGTAATATTAAATCCATGATCTAAGTAAAAAATAATATAATAAGAGATTTTAGAGTATTATAAGATTTATTATGATGAACTATTCCATTGGAATATCCATGGTAGTTTACATATCATATTGGTATTAAAGTAGTTTTTGGGGGGTGGGAAGTTGTTGGATCTCAGAACTAGCATAAAGTCTAAAAACCTTATTCATAGAATACAAGTACAGTAACAATCCAGGCGATGAGTCAGAAGAGAAATTTTCAAATCCAAAATCACAAGTCACTAACATCTCTCATATTATGGCCATTCTCATGGAAACTTTAGAAAACAAGTTTGGACTTTTTGGGGATTTTAGTGGATCCAACTAAAAATCTATATTAAATGTTAAATCTAGAGATAACGAAGACCTAGAAAAGGAGTCAAAAAAGGGCCAAAGAAAGAGAGACCAAGTTCCAATGCCATCACTTATTTCCAATATCTAGTAAAAGTTGAAGTGAAAGTGCGCATCAACACTTACTAAGGTGAGATTGAAGTTGTTAAGTTGAATCAATGGTTGAAATAGTTAGAAGTTCATTTCAATTTTGATAGCACGGTAGAAGAAGAAAAGGTTTCATTTACCCCACTGAAATTATAGGGCCATGCCCAAACTTAGTCAAAAAGTCACACATAGACATTTAGGTTGAAGGGAAATCCCCCAGTAACTAAGTAGGAGGTGTTTAAAACCATCATTAAGTCCTAGTTTTATCCTATTGGTTACAAAGAGGACCAATGGATCAATTGTAATTACTTTCAGTAGAAGAAAGGGAAGTGTATGCAAGAATACACCACTGAGTTTATAAATATAACCATTGTGTTGGTTATATCTCCCAAGAATCCAAATGTACTCCTCAAGTATTTGGGTGGTCTACATTGTCATTTACAAAATAAAGTGATGCTCTTTAAACCTAGGATAGTTGATGAGGCTTGTGTGAAAGCACAATATCTAGATAATGTGGGTAAGAATAAAGGACTACCAAGTGGTTCCAAGCATAAATACCACCAAGATGCTTCTAAGGAGGGAAATAATAAGTATAAAATGAAGACAACAACCACTGCACAACAACCACTGCACATCAATGAAAGGATCCAAACAACCATTGTAACCATTGTAATATCAATGGGAACACCAAAGATAAGTGTTGGAAGCGACATCCAGAGATGAGCCCAAAGAAATACAATAAGGATGTCAAGAAGAAGAACATGATAGCCATGGATTCAAGCAACCAGATAGAGAGTAGTTGAAATATAGATGAAAATTTTGTCTATACCATAATGTAGAAGGAGGTGAGTATAAGTATCCTCCATCCCAAGGAAGAGAAGGATATAAATAAAATATTCCATATTAATATCCAAGTCAAGAAGACTAAATTGGATTCTCTATTTGATTCTAATTTATAATCCAACTTCATAGAAAAATATCTAGTCAACAAGATTGAATTGGAATTTCATGACTATCCTCACCCATATCCATTGGGATGGATAATAAGGATGTAGAACTCAAGGTCGCTAAGTATTTTAAGATCAAATTTTCTATAAGTGGAAACTATATTGGTTAAGTGGAGGTAGATGTAGTACCAATTGATGTTTGTGGCATAGTGTTTGGAAGCCCCTACATGTATACAAGGGATGCAATCGTCATGAGGAGAGAAAAGCAGTACCAATTGATTAAGGATGAGAATTCCTTCATCATAAATGCACATAAAGGTAAACTCTATGTCTCTTTAGTAAGTGCTAACCAAGCCAAGAAATTGATCAGTTCTAGTAGGAAGTTTGCATTACTCTTAAGAGAGAATCAACCAAGAGATGAGTTGGTAAACATAAAGGCATCTTTGGAGGGGTGTACTAAAGAGAAGAAACAATAGTTGGAGGAAACTTTTCAAGTGTACAAAAAAGTATTATGGGATCTTAAAGGGTTACCACCTAAGAGGGAATTGGATCACGAGATACATTTGTTGTCTAACGCCCCATTGCTAAACATTGGGTAGTATATATATTCCATAATGGAAGAGTATGAAGTGAAGAAATGATTGCAACAACTATTGGAGCAAGGAGTAATTCAACCAAGCACCTCACCTTGTGGGTCACCTATCATCATAGTACCTAAGAAGAATGAGACTTGGAGAATGTGTGTCAACCACAAATATTTCAATAAGATCACACTAAATAATTGATACCCTCTACCAATGATCAATGAAATGCTCGATCATGTCGATTGCTTTACCAAGTTGGACCTTAAATCAAGATACCATCAGGTACGAGTTAAAAAAGAAAACACCTAGAATACCACCTTCAAGACAAGGCAAGGTCTATATGAATGGATCATAATGTATTTTGATTTATGTAATGCACAATCTATATTTATGCATTTGATGAATGATGTATTATGTCACTTTCTACATTTTGTAAAAGTGTACTTAGATGATATATTGGTTTATAACTCTACCTAGGACTCTAAAAAGGTATAAATTGTTGGAAAATATTAAGAAATGTGAATTTACACAATAGCATTGGTGTATTTAGGGTATGTGATTGGTGGAGGGGAACTCAAGATAGATCCCACGAAGATGGGATCCATCCTCAAGAGGCCAACTCCTACTAATGTCACTTAAGTTAGGATATTTGTTGGGGTATCATAGTACCTATGAAAGTTTATAGTATCCTTTTTAGTTATGTTGCACCAGTCCCAACCCTCGATGTGTAGAATAGTCGATGATGGAGTGTATTGTTAATGAACTCTGTTATGTGAAGTCATTGTTTCAAAAACCTCAACTAGCCTTCTATGTTGCGTGAGGGGCCACGTTGTCATGCTTGGGGTTATAGTGGTAGCATTCAGAGAACACGACCATGTGCCACATGATTACGTGCCCGACTAGTTGTTGATTTCCCTAGTTAAGAAAAAAACAAATGTTGCACCAGTCCCTTCCATAATAGTTAGTAGAAAGAGTTTTCAATGGGGTAAAATCATTAGAAATATTTTGATGACCTAAAATGAAAGATCAGTCAAGCATCAATTCTTGCATTTTCTAATTTATAAAATACTTTATAAGTGTAGACAAATGCAAGTGGATATGCTATGGGAGAAATATTGATGTGTGGAGGTAATCTAGTATGTTATCATTATGAAATGTTTCATGGTGGAGTCTTGAACTACCCTACATATGACAAGGAACTATGTTCTCTGGTTCAAGATATTAAGAAATGGAAGCTCGATCTGATGGGAAAGGAGACCATCATCCACATTGATTACCATCCATTACAATATTTGTAGGCCCATATTAAGCTTTAGGAAACCAAACACTATAATTGGATGGGTTTTTTTACAACAATTTCATCTAATCATCAAATATAAGACAAAAAACACTAATAAATTAGCATACATGCTCTCAAGGCTACCCACATCCAAGATCACAACTTTGGGAATTATTATGCACATGGAGCCTTTCACCCATGATGCATACAAAGAGGCATACACATAATATGAGGACTTTAAATAGGTGTTTCAATAGTTATAGGGCCAAGTTTGTGTACAAGAAGGTGACAATAAGGTTTACTATCATATCTAGGATGATTTTCTCTACAAGCTAGATAAGCTTTGTGTTCCTAAAGGTTAAATATTTTAGCTTATTAGAGAAGCTCACACCTCCAAATTTATAGGGCATTTCAGTGTTGGGAATATAGTTTCCAACTTACAGAGGTGTGCGTATTTTCCTAGAACGTAAGGATATGTAGCTTGATTATTAGAGGATGCATACTTAGTTGTACCAATAAGACTAGTAATAGAAATCAAAGTTTATACCATCCCCTACTTGTACCTATGAGATGTTTGGAGATAATCTCCATGGATTTCATGGGTGGTTTTCCAAGAACAAGGAAGGGATATGACTATATGTTTTTTCTAGTTGACACAATTACCAAGATGTGCATTATCATGCCTTGTAGAAAGACCATCAAGGGAGAATATGAAAAAAAACATGTTCTTTGAAAAGTTCTAGGTGCACTTTGGGATACCAAGGAGAATAATCTCATATAGAGATAATATATTTCTCTGTGCAAGTTTTGTACTACACTTTGGGAGAAGATGGACACCAAGTTTAAAAGATCCACAACTTTCCATCCATAGACATATGGGTAAATATAAGTAATGAATAAGACATTGGTTCAACTTTTGAGGGGTTACAATCAAAAGAATCCAAGGACCTAGGTCAAAATTTTGATTTATATTCAACACTCTTATAACATAGCAATCCATACTTCTACCAATGAATTCCCTTTTGAAACTTACTTTGGGTATTTTCTTCCTTCTCCCTTAGATGTTTTATATGAACAATAAGGAGGAGTGAATGAAGACATCAAAAGAGAAACATTGAAGGCTAAAACCCTTGTTGATAAGATCAAGCATATACATTTCCAAGTACAAGAGGCATTGAAGAAGTTACAAGAAAATTAAAAGGCCCTCAACATGATTAACAAAAAATTGTGAAAACATTCAAGGTGGGAGATAAACATAGTTACCACCTTAAAAATAATTGTTCCCTAAAAATGAGAAATCTGGACCAAAAACCCATATTGTTTTGCTTAAAATATCAAAATCAACACCCAAATTGAAAAGTGGTGCTACCAGTAGCACCCTATTTTGGGCAAGTGGGTAAAATTGAGACTTGTTTGAAATCACAACCTTGACAACCGATACCATTGTGAAAAAAAACTTAAAATTAACCCTCAAATTGAAAATTGATGCTTCCAGTAGCACCAATTTTATTTTGGAGCTAAAATTACAAATTAGTTGAAATTGTAGCCTTGACAAACAATACAATTGAAAATAAAACCTTAAAATCAGCTCCTAGCTTGACAATCAGTATCATTGCAGACAAATACCTCAAAAACATGCAAAATTATAACCATAAACATAAAACACTTAAAAAACATGTTTTAAAATAAATTAATTAATTAAAAAAAAACATTTTAATATTAAATAAAATGAAAAAAAAACACTTAAATCACGTGATTTAAAAGAAAAAATAAATGTTTTTTTTCATTTACATTTTAAAC
>ML786509.1:239964-266515 GCA_009831015.1 Picea engelmannii | reverse complement strand
TGTAACTTCGAAGTCTTTGGTGTTATAGTCAAGGTAAGGTGTTTGTTGTGTAAACTTGGTTGATCTACCATGTTCCACCAATGTCACTTGCCTCCAACTTGTTTAGGCACCAATCTTCATGTACTACCTTGTTGTTATGTCCATTTGTAGTACTATTTTGTTGTTGTTATGTCCATCTGCAGCTTGCATTGTCATGAATTGTGAATCCATACTTCACTACACAAGTCAAGGAAAGGTCTTACCAAGTTGGTAAGCAAAGCTATAAGGTCAAGAACTTACTAGCAAGGTGGAAGTCAAGTGCATTTGAAGGAAAGGTCCTACAAAGCTAGCAAGCAAAGATATAAGGTCAAGAACTTACTAGCAAGGTGGAAGTCAAGTGCCTTCGTTATCTATATAAGAAGCTAATGTTTTTTTATAGAATGCTATCTCAATACTACATGTTGCTTGTTGCCTGCACTACTTTTTTTGTTTACATGTTTCCTCTAAAGTTACAGTGGAAATAAGAAGAAAATATCACGTTTATTATTACCATGTTTCCTCGTGTTTACATGTTTCTTATTACCAAAAATAAGATGAAAATGCTATTTTGAGATTACACCCTTACCTGGTATAACACAACATTAGTGTTAGCACATTTAGTCGAACCTCCTAAAAGGCTTCAAGCCCAACATTCTTACTATTATTTTACCTTGAAGTAATTGTTTATCTCTTCCACTCCCCTCTTCCAAACATAAACCCCAACAACAACAACCATACTTAACACGATTTTATATTAGTGTCATTAGAGGGAAAAGCTAAGGAGTCAATGGTTGAATTTATGGTTAGGCCCTCCAATGACCTCCACTGCATCCTATATTGCAAAATCCACGAGCTGGACCAGAGCTATTACGTTCTTGATATCATGTGCTAGAAAACCTTCCCTTTTCTCTAATCCACCCCAAAGGTGTGATTCAAGTGTCTTTACTCCAAGGTTTTCCACCAATTAATGGCTAATGGGAGCACAATCCCTCATGATGCCTTCTAGTTCACTATGTTTCCCATCCATATCTATAATCAAAAGGTCTTGTAGGTTGCTTATGATACCCTGACAAAAACACCATTCATAATCTAATTGTTCTTTGTAATAAGGGGATGTCTATTATTTGTGAACATAATTCACACTAAGTGAACAACATAACCCCTCTGAGCACCCTTTGGATGGACCAAAAGTGTAGCCATCATGTTCTTGAGTTGATTAACACCTTTAGTAGCAAGTGCATTCTACTGCATTTGCAAGATAAGGAGACACTATGGAGTGGAGATGATCGCCCAATTATCTACAAGACCGTGTCCTGTAGGGATGTTGTGGAGTGGAGATGATCCCCCATTTATCTATGGGGATAGGTTTTCCTCCTTCGCTTTCACATTTATTGTTTCCCACCTCTCTTTTTACTCAGTCTTCATGTATTAAAGATGGATCCTAATATAGATCCAAAACAATGACAAACAAATAGTTTTACTGTGGTTTCTCTGAATACTGAAAAAACAAAATACTACCTTTTCCTTCACACTCCCAGAAAGCCTTTGCTAGTAGTGTAACATCCCCCGTTACCAGCACTAACAAAAATCTATGATACCAATCTATAAAGTACCCAGCCTCCTAGTTGGGTATCGTGATCTAATACCAAATTGTAACTTTACCCAGCTTGCTATTGAGTAATGCTACTCCAAAATCCAATGCACAGATAATACTTTATAACATTATTCCGCATAGAATTACATGAAGTAACACACTCAATCCCACGTTGAGTCATGCCACACAACTTATAACAACGGAAATAACACAAAACAATTGCACACACAATCATACTGAGCACACAACACTTATGTTTCCTTGGGCGCACAAGCAAATTGAGCCTCTTGTGAACACAGAGTAATTCTTGCGTGCACGACCAACTAATTTCTCCACTAAGAATCATGACAAATATCATAAGGTTAACTTAATAGGAAAGCTAACAAAAATTGTCCTAATCATGCACAACTACAAATACTGACTATCAACACCACACCTACATATGCAAGCAACATTATACAGAATAAAAACAATTACTTATATGCAACAACATACAATAATTAAACCCATATTAAACATAGATAATTAATCACACAGTAAGGCACACAGTAAATGAGACAAGAAAATAAAGACACTTATATTTTATGAAAAGTCACCAACTGTGCGCAGAACTCAGACGTTCCTCCCAGCCATAGAATTTGTTGCTCAATACTTTTAGCAACAAGTGAGCCCCAAGTTGGCGCTTAACTCCACCAGGGAAAAGGGGTTCCTAATTCCAGGATAAGGTCTGATAATCAGTAGAACTGCTCATCCCAAGCTGCGACTATTGCAACTAACCCAAAGTCTCTCATTCCTCACACACCTATTACACTCAAGGAAGATTGACCCTTCTCTGTTTAATAGTCCCTCAGCTACCCCACTTCGCTTCTAGGGTTCCAAAAATAGACCAGATAGGAAGTCTCTAAGCCTTGCAATTAATGCCAAGTGTACCAGGAAAAATTACCAACAAAACTCTCACCTGTAGATAATTATCATGGGCCTGACAACCTGCCTCTTCGTTAGCAAATATCTCACCTAGAGAGATTGCTCACGGGATTAAAAACCCCTTACATTCTTTTCTTTGAAGATAAGGTAATAGTCGTCCTTTCTCAAACGGTTCGATCCCTTCTACACATGAGAAAGAGTGAAATAATTTTCCCCACAATGAATTCTCTCCCCAAGATACACTAAGGCCAACAATATATATTGCATTCCTTAAACTGGACATTGTCAACTTCAGAAGTAGCTTTAGCCACTTGGTGACCCATTCCCATCCCTTGAGAACTTAGGATAAATAAATATCAAACATTACACCTTTTCAAAAATGTTAATAAAATATTCCCTAGGACTTAAGTCCCCCCCGCCTTTTTCCCTTTTCAGTGGAGTTATCCCCTGTCTCTTTTCGTCTGATCTATCTACGCACAACGATGTGATATACTAATAACTTGAGTGTGATTACACTTACATGGATATGCACACTAGCCTATTTGCGTCATGACTCACCAGCCTCATAACCACACAAGATCCCTAGTCCATATATATATATATATATAACATAGTCTAATTCACAATTACAAGTAATCCCCATGCACTTGCTCAAGTGCACGCAACACTATGAATTGTGTGCACCCTTCCTTTGATGTGCAAACCTCACACACTACTTAGGTGCACACAAAACCAAAACTTGGTGCCAATGGATCACCGACCTATATGTACATTTACATTTACAATTGGTACCAATGGCTCACTAGCCTATACGTACAATTACAAAGGTTTTTGGATTAGGGACATTACACTCCCCTCCCCCTTATTTATGCATTGTCCTCAGTGCATTATATACACATGTACATACAAAATTTAAAAAATATTCAAAAATATGTGGATACTCTACCCGCATAGCATCCTTGTGCTCCCAAGTTGAATCCTTGGGATCATACCAGGTCCATTGGACCTTTACCATATCCATGGCTCGATTCCAGAGCTGTTTGATTTTCTGATCCAATATTGAAATTGATCGCACTTGAAAATCGCCTTCTGGATCTACCTGAATCACATTCCAATCAATAATATGATTAGCATCAGGTAAGTATTTTTTAAGCAATGATACCTGGAAAACATTATGAATACACAAGGACGTGGGCAATGAAAGCATATATGAGACAGGAACAATCCTCTCTAGGATTTAAAAAGGACCACAATAGTGCGCATCCAACTTAGAAAAATTTCCCAGCTTTAGGGAACTGCATCTAGCATTTACTTTCAAGAAAACATGGTCACCCACTTTAAACTCTCTGTGGGTTTTGTATTTATCTGCGCAGATTTTATGCTTGTCCTGGGCATCCTTTAAATTATTCCTTATCTTTACGATCTGCTCTTCCATTTCCCGAAGCAGATCTAGTCCAACCACTACGTGGTCTGCTAGGTTGTACCAACTCACTGGCATGTTTCACTTTATACCATGAAGTTCCTCAAATGGACTCATATTTAGAGATGCTTGATACCCATTGTTGTACACAAACTCTACCAATTGAAGGTAGTCTTCCCATTTTGATGGTTTATCCATAACATACATCCTAAGTGTATCTTCAAACACTCGATTTAATCTCTTTGTTTGTCCATCTGTCTTAGGGTGATACATTGTGCTAAAGTTTAAATTTGTTCCAAATCCTTTGAATAACCCTTTCCAAAAGTTTGATGTGAAATTGGAATCTTTGTCAAACACAATTGTCTTAGGTACACCATGTAGCTTAGCAATTTCTTGCATGCATATTTCAACAATGTTAGTTGTCTTGTGAGATGACTTTACTGGAATGAAATGGGAATCTTTAGTAATCTTGTCCACCATCACCATAATAGAATCATGTTTCTTATAAGTCCTAGGTAACTTAGTAATGAAATCCATGGTTACAACTTCCCACTTTCACTCAGGAATGGGAAAAGGTTGTAGCAAACTAACTTGATGCATGTGCTCATCCTTGACCTTTTGACATTCAAGGCACCTAGCAATAAAATCAATGACCTCCTTTTTCATGTCTGACCAATAGTATTGCTTTTTTACTGTGACAGTTGTCTTCTGGTAGCCTAGGTGTCCTGCATAAGGAACATTATGCATCTCTAACAATAACATAATTTTCAACTCCTGATCATTTGGCACATAGAATCTGTGCCTATACATTACGATTCCATCTTCTTTGAGATCATAACCTTCCAATTTTTTTTGCGACATACCTTGTTGTAAAGTCGCCTTTATGTCCACATAATATTAATCTGATTTGGAAATTACCTCTAAAATTTTGTCACACAAATCTGATTTGTACATGATAATGGTTGTAGCATACATCTCATGCACCCTCCTATTGATTGTGTCAGCCACCTTGTTTTCTTTTCCTCTGATATGCTTTATATCAAAGTCATACTCACTGAGGAATTATTCCCACCTGTTTTGTCTGGTATTTAAACTTTATTGTTCAAACAGATACTTTAGACCACTATGGTATGTTCTTAGCTCAAATATTTTACCCATGATATTGTGTCGCCACATCTTCAAGACATGCACTATGGCTACCAATTCTAATTCATGAGTAGCATAGAGCCTTCCATTCTCTTTTAACTTTGTGGATTTATAGCATATCAGATGCCCATTCTGACCGAGAACTCCACCAATCCCTTCCTTGCATGCATCTGTGCACACAACGAAGTCTGCATCTGAATCAACAATTCTTAAAATTGATGCACTTGTCAACAAACTCTTCAAGTGTTTAAAACTCCTCGCACAATCCGGAGTCCATTCAAATTGCATACCTTTATTTTGAAAAGATGTGATTGGGTGTGAAATGTTTTAGAAGCCTCTAATAAACCTTCTATAATATCCCGCAAGTCCCATTAAAGGACCTCACCTCTATGACATTTCTTGGTGTTGGCCATTCCTCAATGGATTTTTTCTTTTCCAGATTCACAGTTATTCCTTCCTTCGAAATGATATGACCCAAATAATGAATTTGTCGCGTATAAAATGAGCACTTGCTCAACTTTTCATAAACTTAGTTGATGCTCTCTCAATAATTGCAGTACTATTCTCAAGTGTTTCTCATTCTATTCTTTAGACTTTGAGTAAATAAGTATGTCATCCAGAAATACAATGACAAACTTATCTAAGTATTCTCTGAACACTCCATTCATCAAAAACATGAAGAAAATTGGTGCATTCAACAACCTGAATGGCACCACTGTGAACTCGTAACGTTTGTACCTCGTTCTGAAGGAAGTCTTGTTGATGTCTTCTTCTTTAGTTCTCACTTGGTGATATTCATATCTGAGATCAATCTTTGAAAATATATGTGTGCCCCTCAGCTGATCAAAGAGGTCATCTATCCTTGGAAAATTATACTAGTTCTTTATTGTTACTTTGTTCAACTACCTAAAGTCGATACAAAGTCTTAGTGTACCATACTTCTTCTTCACAAAAAGTAATGAGGCACCCCATGAAGGAAATACACTTGGGAATATATACCCCTTCTTCATAATCTCTTCAAGTTGCATCTACAACTCTTTCAAATCTGACATACTCATCCTATAAGGACTCATGGATATAGGTGATGCTCCCAGCATCAGGTTTATAGAGAAATCAATATCTCTTTTCAGTGGCAACCCAGGTATCTCTTTAAAGACATCCTCAAACTCTTTCAGTACCACGCAGTCTCCTACATTTGGCACTTTATCCTTAGGTGCCTCCTCCATGTGCGTTGCAAATACTTGACATCCTTTCTTGTAGCTTTTCTTCATTTGCAAGGCTGAAACTTCTTTGATAGTTACAACTCTTTGAATTCCTTGAACTATTCTTAAGTTTCCTTCCTCGTCCAAGCAAGTAAGTGACTTATTCTAACAGTCTATAACAACATGATGCTGGTCCAACCAATCCATACCAATGAGGCAATCATAAGAACCCAAAGGTATGATATTCAAATCATCCTGTGTGCGTAGTCCACTCATTTCAATTGGACATGTCTTAACCATCTCGTTAATTTTCCTTTTTGATCCTATAGCTAACTGCACCAACCAAGGTTTCCCAAGATTTCTCCTTAGTAATTGAATATTTCCACCATCTTAGGATCTAGATAACTATGACTAGCTCTTGAATAAATCAAAATAGCAATGGGTTGGTAATTAATCTTACCTTCCACTTCAATCATGTGCGACTGAAACTCATCTTGCTTGTTATCCAAGACTGGGTAAATCCTTGGTACATTTCTTCCCATGTCCTCAATTGTCGCAACTTGTTGTACACTGTGCATAGTCCTCGCTTTTTCACCTCTTTAAGGTCTATTTATGCACATATGATCTCCCCCACAATCCAATATCGAATAGATTGTTTCCATATATTTGTCCCCACTGTCTTCGTCATTTTGAGATCCTTGAGAGTTGGTTGTCCTTGCGCAGTATTTCTGAAAAATGGTGGCTTAGTCCCCCTCTTTCTATGTTCCACCTTGCTTTTCATCTTGTCTTCCCAAGCCTTTCTGAAAGTTTGTCTTCCCCTTTGTTGATCATAAAAACATTTAGCACGCCTTATGGTTTTCTCCACTGTCTCAGGATCATCATATTGTCTTTTGTCACTGTTAAATGAGGGTAGCCCACTTAGGTACCTCTGAATTTTAACTTGCTCATCCTTGATGAATGTGACATATTTCAGAAACTCTAAGAATCTTCTTTCATACTCATCTATTGTCGTACTCCCAAGCTTGAGTTCAAATAACTCCTTAGTTTTCTTGTCCTAGTATCTCTTGGTTAAGAATTTATTTTGAAAATACCTCTTCAACTCCCTCCAAGTTACCTTCTTCTCATCAATTTGTTGCACTTGCGTGAACTGATCCCACCACATTGACTCTTTTCCTTTTAACTAATAGATGGAAATTCTCCCCTCTTCCTGCACAGAATAAATATACAACTGGAAATACTTTCTCATACCCAACATCCAGGTCTTCGCATCTTCATCCTTCTTGTGTTCACCATCAAAGGTAGGAGGCTTGATCTTATTCATTTCTCCTTGTAGCTCATCCACCCCAGTCCTTCTCTTATGCTTTCTAAAAGGATATGGACTTGAGATACTATGTGCTTTCTTAAATGAATACTTTGGTGAGTGAGGATGATGCCTATCAACAATTATTGTTCCTCTTCTTTTCTCATCATGAGACCAGTGACTTCTTGATCTACTCGACTTTGTCTCCTTATCCATTTTCTTTTCTGTTATTTCTAGGCTTTGTAACAGCTTGATGTTGAAAAAATCTTCCTGCTCCTTGGATTTCATAATCCTTTCACTATCAGCTTTATAGCTTTGGACATATTTTTGTAGTCCCTTTATGGTTTCTACCAAGTTAATGCACTCCTCTTTGGATTTTGTAACATCAACACCCAAACTGATATACAAATCCCTGAATTCATCATCATGGCTAAAATATTTATGCCCATCTTCCATGCTTTTTGACTTTCTGCACTGATTTTGTCCTACTCTAATCGCTGATAATTCTGCAAAATGTGTAGGCAACAAGATTTTTTAGATGAATTCATGAGACAACTTCATGAAAACTCTACACCATTGTTTCATAATCCTTTCTTCTTAAGCCCATATGCACACTAGTATTCAACATCTGCCATTGCTTGATGTCAAAATTTAACATATACATCGCGTATCGATATTACACATGTATCACATATTTTTCTCCATGCATCCCCCAACTTTATTGCACACTCTAATGCACCATTGTTTACTGCACATTTCCGATGCCGCACCCCGAAATGTCCAAAATTTAGTGCACAAAATTTCACATTCTTATTTTATGCACACCATGTCCACATTGTAATTCCAAATTCAGCCACTTACTAGTCTGAGTTTTTCCTTAAATAGAAACTCGGCCCATGTAGGCTCAGTTTTCAAACTAGATCTTAGACCGTGTAGGCTTAGTGTTGAAACTATCGCTCTGATACTAATTTGTAACATCACCCATTACCAACACCAACAAAAATCTTTGATACCAATCTGTAACGTACCTAGCCTCCTAGCTAGGTACTACGCTCTAATACCAATCTGTAACGTCCTCCGTTACCAGTACTAAAAAAATTATCTGATACCAATTTGTAACATCCATTGTTACCAGCACTAACTAAAATCTATGATAACAGTTTGTAATGTACCCAGCCTCCTAGATGGGTATCACGCTTTGATACCAAAATGTAACCTTACCCAACTTACTACTGAGTAATGCTACTCCAAAATCTAGTGCACAGATACTACTCTATACATCAATCTGCACATAATTACTTGAAGTAATACACTCAACCCCAAGCTGAGTCGTGCCACACAACTTATAACAGTGGAAATAACACAAAACAATTTCACACATAATCATACTGAACACACAACACTTTTATTTCCTTGGGTACACAAGAAAATCTAGCCTCTTCTGCACACAGAGTAATTCATGCACAGACGACCAACTAACGTCTCCATGAAGACTCATGACAAATCTCATAAGTCTAAATTAACAAGAAAGCTAACAACAAATATCCTAATCATGCACGACTACAAATACGGTTTATCAACACCACACTTACATGTGTAAGAAACATTATACAAAATAACAACAATTACTTATATGAAACAACATACAAGAATTAAACCCATATTAAACATATATAATTAAGCATACAGTAAATGATACAAGCACATAAAGACACTTATCTTTTATGAAAATTCACCAACTACGTGCAGAACTCAGACGTTCCTCCCAACCATAGACTTTTTTGCTCAATAATTTCAACAACAGGTCACCCCTGAGCTGGGGCTTAACTCCATCAGGGAAAAAGGGTTCCTAATGCCAAGATAAGGTTTGATAATCAAGATAATTGCTCAGTCTAAGGTACCACTACTGCAACTAATCCACAGTCTCTCATTCCCCACACGCCTTTTACACGCAAGGAAGTGTGCCCCTTCTCTACTCAACATTCCTCAACTGCTCCACTTCCCTTCCAGGGTTACAACAACATACCAAAGAGGAATTCTCTAAGCCCTGCAGCTAATGCCCATCGTACCAGGGAACAATTCCTAGACAAAATCTCACCTAGAGAGAATGCTCACTGGCCTAAAAACCCTCCTCTTCATCAACAAATCTCTCACCTAGAGAGATTTCTCATGTGCCTGACAACCTGCCTTTTCGGCAACAAAACTCTAGTTACAATACAGAAAAACCCCTTACAAGATTTTCTCTGTAGATGAGGTAATAATCATCCTTTCTCGAATGGTCTGACTCATTCTTCACACGAGAAAAAATTAAATATTTTTCCTCACAATGAATTTTCTCCCTAAAATACATTAAGGCCAACAATATATATTGCATGCCTTAAACTAGACACTTGTCACCTTCGGAAGTAGCTTTATCCACTCGGTGACACATTCCCATCCCTCGAGAACTTAGGATAAATAAATATCAAACATTACACTTTTCCTGAAACATTAATAAAATATTCCCTAAGATTTAAGTACGTGGGAAAAGAGAAAACATGTACACGAGAGATGAAAAACACAAATCTACGGTGCTTGAAAACAGACAAAAGGTAGGAAATATTTCATGATCCCAATCTTACAAGCATGAATGAAAACAAGAAAGAAAAGCTAGAAGTCAATAATGTATGATTTTATGAGGTGTAGGGTGGGTTTGGTGGGTGTGAAGTAAAGTGGACACTTCACTTTAGAAGGTTTATAATGCTAGATTTTTTTTTGGATAGAAACTATATAAAAGGTTTTGAAACGTCTAACGTTTCGAGTGAACACTCCACCCATCATTAGGAACAAATGCAGCTAATATGTTGGAAAAGAGTATTGAGGTTCATATGTATAGAAGTCGATTGGGAAGTAATCATTGAAGAGAGGGAAGATGAATACGTATAGGTATGAATACAAATTTGGAATAATTGTTGAGATTAGGTGACAAAGTATTAATTAAGGTGATGAAATAGATTTTTAAATTAAAATAACGTAGTAAAGTAGTTGTTGAGTTTTATGTGAAAAAAATATGTTAATGAAAATAATAAAGTTATATGATAGGATAAAGAAAGAGTTAGATATAAAAATACATTTATGAGATAAGTGAATGAAAATATATTAATAGGAATTTTAAATTAAATAAAATAATAAAAATAAAAGTAGTGATTGAGATTTACATGAAATATAATATATTAATGAGAATAAAAAGTCTTGTAATAGGACAAATGATGATACTATATTCATTTTGTTTATTAGAGAAAGATTTAATATATTGAATAAGGGATAAAAATAAAATATTGATGTGAGTTGTTGAGATAGATAAATATTAATGTGAGATATTTTGATAGGTAAATATTAATAATATTATTATTTCTTTATAATAACTAATGATAATAATCAAATAAAGGATAATAATAAAATAAGGTAAATATGTTAAAGGGATAAAATAAAAAGATAAAAGGATTTTAGAAAAATGAAGAGACCATATGAAAATAGAGGAATAGTTAGATGCAAGAAACAATTTGTATAGGATGAGGAAAATGATGGAGACCCAGAGGAGACTAAAAAACTAAATGTAGGAAGTCTAATGATCTAGGTGATGAATGGTGGGCTTCCAGGATTGGCTAAGTTTTTAGCCATTTTAGTGATTAAAGTTATTAGGATGTTTTTCAATTTTGATAGCTTCTCGAATGAGGCGAGAAGCGTAATGAGGGGTTGAGGATAATATTTTCGCTTGGTCAAATAAAATTAGGTTCTTAGATTTAAAGGAGTGTTTTGTGATAGATGATTTGGAGATTCAATTATATGTAGTATCAACTATGTGCTCTTTAAGATGGGTGTTAAAGGTTCTACCAGTTTAGCGTATGTAAGACTTACCATAGGAGCAAGGAATTTGATAAAATCTTGGGCCAAGCATCAGGTCAGATTTATATTTAACAGTTCTAAACAATTATTTGAGGGTTTCATATGGTTTGAATAAGGCTTTGATATTATTTTTCACCAATATTTTTTATATATGATCGATGGTCCCTTGGATGTCAGGAAGAGAGGTGAGGGCACGAGAAGGGGATGAGGATGAGGAGATTTTTTATTAAAGATTGTTGGTCAAGAAGAAGGCTTGGTTGATTTGAGAGAGAGAATATCCATTGGATAAAATGGATTTGGTTAGGTTGGCCTTTTCCTTCATGAGGAATTGAGGGATGGAAATGTAGATGGCTCGAGTAATCATTGTTTTTAGAACAACATATTTTTGAGCAGGATGATTGTGGGAAGTGGAAGGAAGTACCTATTAGTGCAAGTCTTATTCCTGTAGACATGGTGGGAAAGGGATCCATTAGGAAGATGAGAGAAAAGACCATTCAAAAATGGAATGGAGTTGTCCTTCTGGGTTTCCATAGTGAATTGGATGTGAGGGGAAAGTATATTAATATGGTTGAAGAGATATATCAAGGTGGAATGGCCATGAGACCATATGAAAAGCATATTGTCAACAAACGATAACCAACATTTGGGTTTGAGGTGAAAGTTGTTTAAGGATAATGACTCAAAATTTTCCATAAATATATTAGCGACCACTAGGGATAAGGATGACCCCATCATTATACATGTGGTTTTTTCATAGAAAACACCTTTAAAGGTGAAGAAGGTAGAAACGTGGCATATTTTGATCAGGTTGAGATTTTTTAGGTCTACCAACTTGGAGATAAGGGTTAGGGATTCCAAAACTGGAATTTGTGAAAAGAGAAACAACATCAAAGATGACCATCGGGTTGTGATCATCAAGGTGAAGATCCCAATTTTTATGAATGAAATCAGTGCAATATTTGTTGAAATTCTTACTCCAACACCTAGGTACTTTGTTATCTAGTTATTTCCTTACTACAATTATATTAGAAACTCACAAAGAAATCATACAGTATTGAAATATTCAACTCAATATCATGCAGTGGAAACATAAACTAGGAAACCAAATCAAGCACACGTGAACCTCGATGTTTTTTGGGTAGATACCCCTGGGAAAACCCCATAGGGAGAAAAAATGTTGAGAATGATTTTATTATGCTAAAATCATGGCTCCCATAATAGGGACAGTCGCCCAATAATATAAATGCAACTTCATACTAACTTGGAAAGGTTTGACCTGCTGTATGACTAGTTCTGGCATGCATTTTGAAGTATCCGCAACTTTCCCTTCTATGACCCGTGGATATCCATGAATCTCTCCATTGTGACCCACAGATGTGTATGGAAAACCTGTACAAAAATCTTCGCACAATCCAACACTCTCATATGGATTCTTTCGACTGAAACTCACATGTTTCTACCTATTTTTTCGCTTCTCCTTAACCTATATGATCTCTAGATGAAATTCCTTCTTCACCTATCCAAGATATTGAACCACAATCCTTCATGATCCAATACTCTATGTGTTGAATCTCTCAACAAAACTCCTATCAAGTGTCTTTCGCCTTCACCCTAGCCTTTCTTTTATAACCATGAGTTACAATTTATTTCTAATCTCACTTGAGATTCAGATTGCATGCAAAAACTGCATGCCAAGATTACATGTTAAGTACTTTTATTACTTTCCTCAAATAACTCAATTAACTAATTATATAATTAATTAATAAAATTAATTTACTTTAATAATTCCTTTAACTAAAGTAAATTCAAGAGTAGAAGGCTTTGGATGATTTCCACATGTCTAGACACATAGACTTGTACAAAAATAAATGGCCGATGCTACCACTAACATCAACACTCCCTCTTTGCAAGGAAGGTATTCTGCACCACTCCAAGTCTATCTCTGAAGAATACACACTTCCCTTTCTCTAAGCTCTTGGTCAGAATATCTACAACCTCCTCATCTTTGGAAATATACTAAAGATTCACTTCTCCTTTCTGGATCCTATCCTGAATGAAGTGATATATAATCTCAATATGTTTGGACTTATCATGGGATAATTGATTCTCATAGAGTTTGATACAACTCTAATTATCGCATTATATCATCATAGGATCCAACTCTTGACCAAATAAACCTATAAGCAATTTGTGAAGCCAAATGACTTCACAACTAGCCATACTCGTTGCCATATACTCTACCTCTACTGAAATCAGTGCTATAGAAGTTTATTTCCTATGAAACCAAGTAATCATTCTTGATCCCAAGATAAAGCAACACCCTGAGGTTCTCTTTCTATATAATTCACTAACTTCCCAATCCGAGTCTGTATATCCCTACAACTCTACTCCATATTCTCCAAGATATCTCAATCCATACTCCATTGTACCTCTCAAGTAACTGAGAAGGTGCTTTGTTGTGATCCAATGCACCTGCCTTGGATCTGCCATGAAATGACTCAAGGTGTTCAAAACAAAACAAATATATGGTCTGGTGTTGACCAAATACATCAAGGACCCTACTAGCTTCCTATATATCCTAGGATCCACCAACTTTGAATTTTAAGTGTCAATCTTCTTCAGATTGGTAATCATAAGTCTGCCCATCGGTTTCTAGTCCTCCATCCTGAATCTCATCAAGGTATCTACTGCATACTTCCCTTGTCCAAGGAACATCTCTCCTGATACATGTCATACCTCGAACCTTAAGAAATAATGTATCAATCCAATGTCCTTCATCTTGAACTCACTAGAAAAATCTGCTTTGCACCTTGCAATAATCTCCTCTACACTTGTGAGAAATAAATTATCAATGTACATAAATAATATCAAAGGATCATCTCCAAAAATTATGAATTACGAGTTAGGATCCACCTCACTCTTGGTAAATCTCATATTCTACAAGTATCCATCGATCCTAGAATACCATGCCCTGGGTGTTTGTTTGAGTCCATACAAGGATTTCTTAATCAACCACACATGAGAATCCATCCCACAAATACATGAGGTTTTTCTATGTATACTTTCTCCTCAATGATCTCGTTGAGGAACATTATTTTCACATCCATCTGATATATCCTCCACTTCATAACTGAAGCAATATAAATAACAGCTCGAATCTAAGTATACCTAGAGACTAGATCAAATGTCTCCTTGTAGTCCACTCCCTCTTTCTGGGAGAACCCTCTCGCCACAAAACTCAACTTCAATTTCTCTATGTTGTCATCTACAACATGATTGATTTTGTAGAGCCACCTGGAACTCACAATTGAATTCCCCTCCGGTCTCGTCACTATGTCCCAAACATCATTCCTCATAATAGAGGTGTACTCCTCTACCATGGCATCCCACCATATCTACTGATCTGCTTCTTCCTCAAAACTAGAATGCTTTACATCAATGATGCCACTCATAAGCATCATCTAGTTCAAAAAATTCTTTAGAGGATTGTGCTCTCTGACCACACTCCTAGGAGCCTCACCAACATCCCTCAATATATGTACTAGCCACTTGGGTCTCTTGATAGGTATGGAAGAGGATAAATCCTCCTCTCCACCTGAAGTTTGAACTACTGACTATTGCTCATCCTTCGGAGCCTACTAGTCCTTGTCATATGTCACTATAGATGACTCATGAGTACTCCTAGTTGCTAGGTTCTCCTCAAAATTCAGATCTCTGCTCACAATAATCTTCCTATGCATTGGAATGAAGATCCTAAAGCCTTTGAGGTCTCGCAATACCCCAAAAACATACCCTTTTGTCCTGAGGGCTCCATCTTCATCCTCTTATCCACTAGCACATGGATGTAAACTAAACAACCAAAGATCCTCAAATGTCCTATCTCTGGCTTCACCCTTGATAATTCCTCCTCCGGATTCTTGTCCCCCAATATCCTATGAGGACTCACGCTTTGCACCTATAAAATTGTATTGCATGCCTCTGCTCACAAAAACATGGGCAACTCCTGATCATGTATCATAGCCTTGTCATAATCGATAATGGACCAATTCTTTCTCTTCATAACCCCATTATGTCAAGGTTTGTATGATACTTTTGGATCCCTCTTGATCCCTACCTCCTTGCAAAAATCATTGAAGTCATTAGAGGTGTACTCTCCCCCATTATCCAGCCTCAATACCTTAATATTAATCCATGTCTAGTTCTCTACCTAAGCCCTGAACTCTCTGAACCGATTGAAGACCTCATCCTTGGTATTCATAAAAAGATCCAAGTTTTCCTAGAAAAATCATCAATAAACGTCACATAGTATGATGATCCCTGTAATGATGCTACTGAAATTGGACCACTCACATATGAATGGATAAGATCCAATATCCCCTTATACCTACTCTTGCTGCTTGAAAATAAATCAATGGAATTCTTTCCAAGTGCACACCCTCTGCACACACCCTACTGCTCAATATTGAACTCTGGAAGACCTGTAACAATCCCCCTCATAATCGCAAATTCCCTATAGTGTAGGTGTACCAACCTCCTGTGCCACAACTAACATAGGTTGTCATTGTTGTGTATTGTTGGGTTGAGAAAAAGGTACAAATATTCTCCTTATTACTATGGTTTATGATATATTCTTTGTTGACTTTTCGATTAATTTGAAGTAATTATGAAAGAAAATGGTTAAAACGTCTTTTGGAAATATTATTGAATGATATTAGATAATTTCTTAATTTTGGTTTGAATTGTTCCTATTTTATTGTAGAAATGGACAATTATTGTTAACTCAAGATAGTTAAGAAGATCGTGAAGATGCGTAGTCCATTGGAGATCGAATAAATCAGGCGCAAAATAGTTTAAAGGAAGATTGACTCTTTATCTTGTAATCCTCATAAATAGTAAAATAAATCCTGAGGATCTCTCGATCCTCGGGATAACTTAATTTACTCATGTCATTGTAGTATATAAAGGATAGTGAACAATAGAGAGATAACCAACAAAGGATTTTAATCAAACATTCAGATCTCTTAATTTTTGACATTTTGTCAACAATATTTTTTAAATGGTTTATCAGTTATGGAATTAATGAAAGCTTCAAGTGTTTTGAGCATGCCTGTGTACTGAGTTTTTAGTAGCAGTACCTTCTGAAGACCGTGGGCCCAGTCAAAAGGAGTTACTGTATCATATGTAATCGTATCAATCATGTTTTAGTTCTGTGATTTAAATTTCCTTGCAAAAGTTAAGTTACATTCGTGATTGTGTTGATTCTTTTATGAATTGATTATGTTGTTCATTTGCAGAGAATATATGTTTCATTTAAATATTATCGATTGTTTTCCATTTCCAATTGTTGTTAGTTTATTGCCTGTGGATTCCTTTCATTTTTGCATACGTTGTTCCTTTTATCAAATTCACATTTGTTCTTCCTTTCGCTTAATTCGCATTTGATGTTCCTTCTTTAATATTCAGTAATTAGTTGTTCTTTTCCAGCAGGTTAAATAACCATTGATAGATTGATTCATTAAGTGTTTTCGTAGATTAAATTATTGTTTCTTAGTTAGATGAATTCAGAAAATTGGTTGATGTTTTGATTCACAATGTGTTATTGATCAGATTGCAATTCTGTTGAGTGAGTTATTAGTTTCATAGTTTTTTAATGAATGCGAGAAGAACTTGATTATTGAAGTAATTTAGATAGACTCAGATTTTCTTTAGCTACACGATTTAAACCTACATTCTTGAAAGAGAAGATGAATCCTTAGTTGATAAATTAATGCCAGACTAAGGTTATTTTTAGGACATCTTTAGAGCCCAACATTTTGGTGCCATTGTTGGGGAGAATGTCAAAGATAGCATAGGTTTCATCTCTGGAGGATGAGGTATTGAAAACGGAAGGTAAGAACCTACGTAGGCAACGAGTAAAATTCTTGTGCCAACACCTACCATCAAATGATGCATATTGGTTATATATGTGCATAGAATTTGTGTCTGTGTGTATGACTAAGAAGAAAGAATCTGTAAAATTAAAACCCCCACCAAAAACTACAAAATCCCAGGGTTCGATGCCCCCTGGAAGGATCACTTTCATAGATGAAATCATTTGAAAAGCTAAATATCAAGCCTCGGTTGGACCTCGAAAAGGTTCTACCTGAATCCCTCAAGCAACAAATTCACCAACTGCAGCTCATGTTGAGGTTCATAGTGAAACTTAAGGGATTGAACAAAGTTTCCAAAATACACCTCTCAGTCCTTTAGACGATGGAAATTCTTGTAATTTGAAAGAAGGAGAAGGGGAAACCAATGGAATTGTTGAGGAAAACCCACCACCACCTGAACCTGGATCTCCTATGATTTTGATAGGAGAAGGAGCACTTGAAATCCCAGATATAGGTAGTGCAATTAAAACTCCTAAGGGACCAAGTAATCAACCATCCCGAATAGAACACCCATACCAAGAAATCCCTTAAGGCGATTGGCATATCTTCGACCAAATGGCAGAGAAAAATCAACCACGAACCCAGACTTCCACTTTGGAATATCCTATAGTTCACCTGGTTGCTAATGCCCCAATAAAATCCATTCCACTACAGAATCTTCCAACCTTCAACAGATTGATCTTAGAGGAACCTGATGCGTTCTTATTCAAGTTTGATGTCCTGTGTAGAGGATATGACTACACCTATGAACCCCATAAACTAAATCTATTTCCTTCCACCTTGAAAGGATCAGCTTTACGATGGTTTATGGTATTAGGGGGAGGAACTATAAATTCATGGGATGAAATGAAATAAGCCTTCCTTACGAAATATCAAGACTACTGTAGAACCAAGGATTTAAAGGATGAAATCTTTAAAATGACTGCAAGAGAAAATGAAACACTAGAAGAATATGTTGAAATATTTCAATATAACCTCCAGATATCACCTTATGATACATTACCAGGTGAGGTACTTAAAGTCACTCTGATAAAAGGTATGAAGGATGAATGGGTAGAAACATTGAATTTAATGGGAAAAGGTGATATTTATCAAGAAACATATGATAACATTGTCCAATTGTGTATCAAGTGTTCATGCGGAAGTACATGAACCAAATCGGGAATACGGGTTCCCATCACCAGAAGTAGCAACATCACTAGCAGGAGTGTCACCCGAGCAAAAATTGGTAATCTTTTAGAAAAATTTAAAACTGATATTTTGGGTACTCTAACTACACAATTGGATGTTCTACAGGTTAAACAGAAACAAGAAGAAGAACAATTGTTGGCTATATTTTTTCCATGATATAGGAGGAAACATGGTTCAAGAGAGTGTCCCTTGGATGTGGTTCGGACTTGTGCCATCTATGTCAAAGATCATGTGACAGAGAAATGCCCATCACTCCCAGGACTAAAATTTGTCTTTAAAGAAGCAGAAGAGGAAACAAAACCAGTATATCTGATGGCTCAACATCTCCAATGGCAGGATCGACCCCAAACTACATTATAAGATCCTTCCTCGTTATTTTCTGGGCAGTATAATCAGTAGCATAATTATGGAAACGCATGGCAGGGCCAACCATTTGCTAACCCCACTTGGCAGTCCCAGCAATATCCTACTGCACCCTCGCCAAATAAACCAGTTACCAATCCTACTTGCCTATTGACGGACGAAATTGACCGTCTGTCAATTGGAAGAGTGAGTCCGGTCCGGGGTTGTCTAAATAACCCAAGCCATTTGGTATAACTCATTCTGACAGGTTTAATGGCTCCATTGGCCAATCTAAAAGTCCTAGAAGAAACAAATAAAATAAATTAAAGAGATGAAATAACTAACTAATTACTAAACACACTATATATATCTACATATGTTCAAATGTAACTATAGTAGTTGTATTTAAGAAGAAGATATATAAGTCTCATTTATTTACATGATTTACAAGATGCAAGTTTTAATCGAAACTTACAAAAATCGATGTGAAAAATGATTGCTTCTAGGAAGAAGATAAATAAAGCATATAAAAATATTTATTGTTTTTCTTTTATAAATTTAAAGAATCTTGCAAAAAACGTTAATGAAACATGAACACGTGGATAGTCAAAGCTGAACCATACATTCTAGTTTCAATTATATGTAAATGAAAGAAAAATAAAAAGAAGTTATCCTGTCAGTGAATTAGTGAGGTGTATCCAAGCATCTGCATGAGTGGTGAACATCCAACTGCAATGTTCAAGAGAGAAATCTGCAATGAAACTTATGACTGTTCTAAATAAATTCAGAACATGTATTGGCAGCTTAGGTTTTAATGACAGAAAAGGAAACAAAAACATAACCCTGTGATCTCATAATTATACATGATTACAACAAGATAAATCTGGAAGCAATCTATGCATTTTATCATTTAATTTAAAATTCAAAGATAAATCTCATTATTTTAAATGGAAGATATAATCACAACATTTGTATTTTGATGAAGCAAATGATAGATGGTATTTATAATATAAACCTCCTACACATCACAGATCATTTAATCTAAAGATATCATACCCGCACATGTAACATGATAAGAAAAACATAAATAACAACATTATAAACAAAAGGCTAAAGCCAAAATGCATATATGTCGTTCTATTAAGTTTTTGGAATCACTTGTCCATTCTGTAGTCCTGGAAGAATTTTTTTAGGTAATAGACTTTAAAGATTGGAAAAATTAATACATAAATGATAATAATTAACCATGTATTGATAAAAAAGACTAAAGCTATTTAAATCAATGCATAATCAATTATTCAAAGAATATGAAGATATTATAATGAAAATAAAACCATTTTACTCACAGTACAAAAGCCATTAAGCAATCTGGAATTCTATATTATTCTTTGAAAATACTCTTCCATTCTCCCAAAGATTCCAGCCATCCATTACTCCATTTGAAAAGAAATAAAATTTTTACAAAAGCAATAATATACAAAAGAGAAAGGATTAAAATCCTTCTCTCCAATTCTTTGATCCCCCTGGTTCTGATCTTTCCCATATATTTATAAAATGAATGAACAGTCTGGGTGTCACTATTAATTTCCACCACCTGAAATTTGCCTCTAAAAGAGACCCAAATATCTCTCAAATCGTACATTTGTTTGGGAAAATATCTTCGCGGAAGGTAAATGGGTCCATTTTGGTTCTAGGTTTTCAACCGTTTCTTCAAATTCCTCATGGTTTGGCTGCAATCAGTTCTGCAAAATCACATGTCTGATCTTGACGCCTTTCTAAATTTTATCTGTTGTTGCTCGTAAAATTATTTGTAGCAATCCAAAATTATTTTTGGATCAATCATCTTGAACGTATTTGGCTAATAAAATTAAGCCATGAATAGATCCGTATCAAATATTTGATAATAGAAACCTGTGAAACAAAAAAAAAAACCTAAATTAATAACCTAAAAATTGTGAATAAAACAAAATCTAGAAAAATAAAAAATGAATTTAAACTAACTATAAGTTCTAAACAAACATTGTTTATATTTTACTTTCAAATATGATCTAGAAGCTTCAAGTTAATGAAGAAAAAATATCAATTTTAGTTTTTCACAAAATCAAACAAATGATAGATAATTCTTTGATTATTATTATTTTGAAATGAGATGCAAAATGAAAAAAGAATTTAATTAATTAACATCACCAAATGATTTCATGAAAATGAGAAACCAACCAAGATATTATTTGATGAAGTATTGAACACATTAGTCAAAATAGTCAAACTTACTAATGAGCAAAAGAATGAACACATAATCATAATTTAAACAAAAGTAAACATTTGATAAAAATTAACGTTTTGGTTTAAATTGAGATTTTTATGCTCGTTTCTAACTTTTGACATATACTCTTGTAATGAATGTCTCATACTAAAGTGAATGTCTTAAGTTTTTCTCAAAGCAAGCCAAGGTATGGAACTATTTGAAAAGGTTGATTCTGTAGCTCATTATAATTATCAAGATTCGAATGGGGGCCCTTTAAATTTTGTAAAAATATAGGGGGAGTTGTTGGGGCCCAACAAATGACGACTTACTGGGTGAAGCAGTTATCTCTGATCTGGTAATATTTCATCTTAGGAAGAAAATAATAAGACTTGAAAAATGATTTAAGCTCCCTGAAATAAATTCACTTTGAGACCATATAGTATTAGGATAAGCTCAATGTTATAATCAGACAATAAAATTTTCTTTGCAGAAGATTATGACCTAAAATAATGTCTTAATCAAAGAGTCACGATGTTTATAAAAGAACTTCAATATCGTTGACAGATCCATTGCTGCCAGCAGGCGTCCATAGCCTTGACAGGGATGTCATTTAACCCACTCAAATGCTTTAATCCCATCCAATAATTGTATCCACATGATGTATACTTCCATAAAAGATAATTTAAAAACATATAATGTATACTTCCATAAAAGATAATTTAAAAACATATAATGTATACTTCCATAAAAGATAATTTAAAAACATATAATGTATACTTCCATAAAAGATAATTTAAAAACATATACCTGCTACCTCTCGACCCGACATTGCTTCGTTGCCAGCAGGTCTGTTCAATACCCCGACGAAGTTGTCTTGGTATTATGTGTGCATTTACCCGCTGCCAGCGAGCCTGTTTAGTACCCCGACGGGTTTACACACACTTCCCACACTTAAGTGCTTCCAACCCTCTTATGTCACTTTTAAAAAATAATACAATTATAGATTTCTTCATGACAAAGAGAGCGCGGTGATATTGGAGGTTAATTGCAATACAGGTGAATAGTTGACCATGTTATTTATTTGCTTTCAAAACTGGAAGTTTTATCATGGTTTAGAGATTTTAGATTTCCGTTAAGAAATTATCTAGAGAATGGGGAAGCACTTAAAAGTGATTCCTTAAGAATATGGACGGCGTAAAAAGTTTAAATATCATCGTAATTCTCAAAGATTTAAACTATATCTCTGGTGTAATACTCTGACAAAGATAATTTGAGGACAAAATGAGAGTGACAATTGACTTATAAGTCAGTTGTCTGAGCTATATCTTAATATCAAGACCTCTTTGAACTATTTCAATTCGCTTGAAAAACAAAAGTCTTAAAATAAATGATTCCTTCGACAATAGTTCTTTGATCAGAAATATATTGATTCAAAAAGAAAGATAAGAAGAAAACTCATTTAAAATAATCAAAGAAAACAAAAACACACAACAAACCAAATCAAATTTTATTAATCGGATTCAAAATCAAAAGTACAAAAAATCAAAATAGCAAAATAAAACTTTTCAGGAAACGATTTTGGCCAAATATAAACTTGAGCTTTTGGATCCACTAGCATCTCACTGTAAAATAAAGGAAGAACTAAATCATGTAAAATATCATGTGCGAGCAAGTTCTTTTCTTAAGATAGTGATGCATAAGATGTTACTTTGACCAAGCATTATTATTAAAAATAAAAGAGACTTAAAAATAGAAAAATGCTCATTAAGATGAGTGCAGTCCTACTCGTGGCACCTTGGGTTAGGGTTGAATTGATAGTTCAAATTTACTTATCTCTTTACTTTCCATTTAAAATTTTCACGATGATACTGTGTTTTTGAAAAGAAATATTCAACGAAAAGAAGAGAGAAAAATATTTAAAGTGGACTTCCCTGACAACATTCATGTTATGGTTCTCTTGGTGTGCCCTCTTGTGTTCATAACTGCATTATTACAAAGAGAAAATCTGAGAAATAAAACTAAAATAAAACCTACTCCTAAACCTACTCTAACTACTAAACAAATAAAAAATACTAAGTGAAGTCATGCTTCCAATGTAGCCATCGGAGTAACTCCAATCCTGCAATGAAAACAAGATCAAATATTACTAACAAGAATGGTAGTATATCAAAAAATAACAAAAATATATCATACTTACCTTTATCATCATCATTTAAAAACAAAGCAAGCATGACCTTACCATTCCCTTGAACACTCTTTTTGTATGAATCCTCCATCCATTCTGCAATTTTGTCATTATATGGGTCACAAAAATATGAAAAAATGAGATTATGAAGCTTGTGAGATTTATGGGGACCTGACATAACCATCGGCCTAGACCGAAGTGCCCTATATTCCTGACAATTTTCCTTTCATTCCTTATTTTCTCCATCTGAAGGATGTAAAATGAGTGTGTTAAAGTTACCTCCTTGATCTCTTAATAAAGTGAAGATAATATTACCATTCCCTGGAAACTTTTCGAGATATGAATACTCCAACTAATCTGCAACCCTATCATAATACATGCAATTACTAACATGGGATTGTTCGAAATAATTCACATACGAAATATATTCCTGATGAGAATAAAGTATTAGACTATCAAGGAAAGAATCTTGTAAAAAGGTCAGATCAAGATGGCGAGAACTTATCGTGATTCTTGATCGGAAAAGAAATGTCTCATTCTCTTTAAAATTTCCATTGAGCTTAAATACTTCAAGATTAACTATTTGAGGTGTACTAAATGGAACGACCAACATTTTTGAATAATCATCATTGGTAATAATATTTGGCCGATTATACTTTTCAACCTCAAATAATTGATCATAGAAAAATCTAGATTCTTCTTTAATCACAAATTGAGATGAATCAATGGAAGATACAATTTGAGACTCTTTAAAATCATTTATTGATTTACCCATGGATAATTGATGAGAAGAACTGATATGTTCATGGGTAAAATTATTTTCCTCTTTATCTTCTATTCGGTAATCTCTTTGTACATGATTATATAATGTTGAATTCTCTCCAAGGAAATATGGAACATGCAATTGCACAACATTAGGATCAAAAATATCGGGGTACAAGGAATAATATGTAGAAGAATTGAGGAGACAAAATGCATCTCTCGAAATGATAGGTATATACGTTTCGAAATATGGTTTTTTTCCCTCTCCTTGTATAAACTGATCAACCTCTGTTGTATTCTCTTTTAAAGAATATGAGACAGTTTCTAAGAGACAATTTGGTTCATTATGTAAGGGAAAATTTGAGAGAAAATCACTAGAGATAGAAGGTTCATTGATAGTCTGCCTAATGATTTTGTCTTCCACTGATTGATCATGGATCTGTTCAACTAAATTAGGGGAATATTTATCGTCCACGTGATTATCAACTTCACATTCGACCTCTTTTACTTTAGAAATTGTTATAAAATCTATGAGAGTGGGACAACTATCATCTTTTAAAGTAAAGCTTATTTCTTCAACAGGAGGAGACATTGTTTGCAAATAATGATTAGATGTGACAATTGCATTATGTGGCTCATGATTTTCCAAAATGAAAGAAGTCAACAAAAATTGTGGTGCTTCAAAATCTTCAAGATCAACATGAAAATTTGAACCATCTTGAGATTGAGTGTTAGTATTCAATTCAGATTGGTTAAAAATTAATTGATCTTGCTTGTCTGAGAGAGAAACGAGATATTCAAAACATTCATTAATAAGCGACATTTCTTTCAAAGGGAATTTAATACCAACATGAATGAACCTAATTGCAAAATCATTGAATGATTCACCATTTTATTTCCTTAAGAAACTTAATTCTTCGCTTAATTCATCATAATCATAGTTGCTAAAATCTGATAAAAACTCAAATACAAACTGAGACAAAGAATGAATAGAATTAGCCCGAAAAGATTCAAACCAAACCTTAACCTGACCTCGGAAAGTGAGAGCGGACAATCTGCATGTAACATTAGAATCGGTGATCTTATGTCTTAAACACATATAAAAAAAATTAGAAATATGGTCTACTGCAGATGTGTTCCCTTCACCATCAAAGGTGAGTTCTGAAAATAGATCAGTTGTCTTGTTGGAAATAACTGGTAGTGAGACATTAAAAGCATGTTCTGACATAGTGATTTGGGCAGAAGCCATTAAGAATTTGAAGAAATTGACTCCAAATAGTTAGCCTGCCTTGTAGTGCATTATAAGATGATACGTAAGAAGGATTTATAAATATGGAATTATGAAAAGCTGAGGGATGAAACATTTAATCATTAAATCGACCTCGACCCTCCTTCTAGCACCATTTGTTGACGGACGAAATTGACCGTCTGTCAACTGGAAGAGCGAGTCCAGTCCGAGGTTGTCTAAATAACCCAAACCGTTTGGTATAACTCATTCTAATGGGTTTAATGGCTCCATTGGTCAATCTAAAAGTCCTAGAAGAAACAAATAAAATAAATAAAAGAGATGAAATAACTAACTAATTACTAAACACACTATATATATGTACATGTGCTCAAATGTAACTATAGTAGTTGTATTTAAGAAGAAGATATATAAGTCTTGTTTATTTACATGATTTACAAGATGCAAGTTTAATCGAAACTTACAAAAATCGATGTGAAAAATGATTGCTTCTAGGAAGCAGATAAAGAAAGCATATAAAAATATTTATTGTTTTTCTTTTATAAATTTAAAGAATCTTGCAAAAAAAGTTAATGAAACATGAACATGTGGATAGTCAAAGCTGAACCATACATTCTAGTTTCAATTATATGTAAATGACAGAAAAATAAAAAGAAGTTATCATGTCAGTGAATTAGTGAGGTGTATCCAAGCATCTACATGAGTGGTGAACATCCAACTGCCATGTTCAAGAGAGAAATCTGCAATGAACCTTATGACTGTTCCAAATAAATTTAGAAAATGTATTGGCAGCTTAGGTTTTAATGATAGAAAAGGAAACAAAAACACAACCCTGTGATCTCATAATTATACATGATTACAGCAAGATAAATATGGAAGCAATCTATGCATTTTATCATTCAATTTAAAATTCAAAGATAAATCTCATTATTTTAAATGGAAGATATAATCACAGCATTTGTATTTTGATTAATCAAATGATAGATGGTATTTATAATATAAACCTCCTACACATCACAGATCATTTGTTAAGCCCTAATATTGGCTCATTACCACTTAATTGGGGCATATTAGATTAGTAATGTTATTTTATTTATGTCGGCTTTAGGCCATTAGTTGTAATTTAGATTAGTAATGTTATTTTATTTATGTCGGCTTTAG
>ML786509.1:127443-234828 GCA_009831015.1 Picea engelmannii | reverse complement strand
GTCGGCTTTAGGCCATTAGTTGTAATTTAGATTAGTAATGTTATTTTATTTATGTCGGCTTTAGGCCATTAAACCTCCTAGTATCCTATATATACCAAGGAGACATTTTCATTTTGAATCATCTTGTACTTGAACATTTAAGTATGGTAAAAGGAGGTTGCCCCCTCGAAGAGGCTTATTATCTGAAATTATCTCTTTTTCAAGGCGTTGAGTACTTTTCTTGAGGTTTTTCTATGCTATATTGATGTTTGGTTCTTAACATCATTTAATCTAAAGATATCATACCTGCACATGTAACAGGATAAGAAAAACATAAATAACAACATTGTAAACAAAAGGCTAAAGCCAAAATTCATATATGTCGTTCTATTAAGTTTTTGGAATCACTTGTCCATTCTGTAGTCCTGGAAGAATTTTTTTAGATAATAGACTTTAAAGATTGAAAAAATTAATACATAAATGATAATAATTAATCATGTATTGATAAAAAAGACTAAATCTATTTAAATCAATGCATAATCAATTATTCAAAGAATATGAAGATATTATAATGAAAATAAAACCATTTTACTCACAGGACAAAAGCCATTAAGCAATCTGGAATTTTATATTCTTCTTTGAAAATACTCATCCATTCTCCCAAAGATTCCAACCATCCATTACTCCATTTGAGAAGAAATAAAAAGTTTACAAAAGCAATAATATACAAAAGAGAAAGGATTAAAATCCTCCTCTCCAATTCTTTGATCCCCTTGGTTCTGATCTTTCTCATATATTTATAAAATGAATGAACAGTCTGGGCGTCACTATTAATTTCCGCCACCTGAAATTTTCCTCTAAAAGAGACCCAAATATCTCTGAAATCGTGCATTTGTTTGGGAAAATCTCTACATGGAATGTAAATGGGTCCATTTTGGTTCTGGGTTTTCAACCGTTTCTTCAAATTCCTCACGGTTTGGCTGCAATCAGTTCTACAAAATCATCTGTCTGATCTTGATGCCTTTCCAAATTTTATCTGTTGTTGCTCGTAAAATTATTTGTAGAAATCCAAAATTATTTTTGGATCAATCATATTGAACATATTTGGATAATAAAATCAATCCATGATCAGATCCATATCAAATATTTGATAATAAAAACCTGTGAAACAAAAAAGAAACCTAAATTAATAACCTAAAAATTCTAAATAAAACAAAATCTAGAAAAATAAAAAATGAATTTAAACTAACTATAAGTTCTAAACAAACATTGTTTATATTTTACTTTCAAATATGATCTAGAAGCTTCAAGTTAATGAAGAAAAAATATTAATTTTAGTTTTTTACAAAATCAAACAAATGATAGATAATTCTTTGATTATTATTATTTTGAAATGAGATGCAAAATAAAAAAAAGAATTTAATTAATTAACATCACCAAATGATTTCATGAAAATGAGAAACCAACCAAGATATTATTTGATGAAGTATTGAACACATTATTCAAAATAGTCAAACTTACTAATGAGCAAAAGAATGAACACATAATCATAATTTAAACAAAAGTAAACATTTGATAAAAATTAACGTTTTTGTTTAAATTGAGATTTTAATACTCATTTCTAACTTTTGACATATACTCTTGTAATGAATGTCTCATACTAAATTGAATGTCTTAAGTTTGTCTCAAAGAAAGCCAAGGTATGGAACTATTTGAAAAGGTTGATTCTATAGCTCATTATAATTATCAAGATTCGAATGGGGTCCCTTTAAATTTTGTAAAAATATAGGGGGAGTGGTTGGGGCCCAACATTGCCCTAACCTGCAATACCCTACCCCATTTTGGAAGAATTCAAATAATAACTCATATCCTTCATAGTGGACAAACACAGTTTTCCAAGCCCCCGGTTGGAATCAAAACTGGCAGTGCCCCATGGGACTGACCAATCAACCCATGTGAATGACTCCTCAAGCTCAGCCCACTTTACAAGCTCCACTTCAATTACCCCAGAATCCTCAACCTCAAATTCACCCTCAGCTACCAGCTCAACCCAACCCGAATCCTAACAACAGACTAGTCTATCTCATACAAATTGTCGATAATTTGGAGGGTGAAACTAACTTTGTAGGGTACAACGAACTCCAGTTGAGACTAGGGCATGTAATTTCTCCTAAGGAAAGCAATGTTCATCAAGAACATGAGAATGAGAATAATATACAACCAAAAATAAAACCATCGACTGTGTTCATAACAGAAGAAACATGACAGGGGGGAAACACAATGGAGCAACAAAATCCTGATGAAGACGTAATTTCTCCTTCCTTGTTTCTCGAGAGGCTAATGATAGAAAAACTAGTTGTATATCCTAACTTTTATATCGTTGGGGAACTAAAGAATCTATGTGTTAAAATTACACTCCTACAGGCTTTGCAAGATATTCCTATTTATGAAAAATAATTATGTGGGAAGAATCCCATAAGGAAAACTAAGAATCCATCAATTGTTCATGTGATAGAAAAAAAATTCGATCTTATTCTAGGCAAGCAGGAGCTAGTCAAATACACAGACCCAGGGAATCCCGTGGTAACGGTTCAGATACATGGTTGTTTCTTTCCAAATATAGTGTTGGATTTGGGGGCATCCATTAATATTATGACCATGGAGATCAATAATGTCTTGGGTATCACCTCCTTCAAACCTACTTCAACTATGTTAGAATTGGCTGATAGATCAGTGGTTAAACCAATCGACACATTACAAGATATAGCAATTTCGGTCGACTCTTGGGAATACCCACCTGATTTCCTAGTTATCAACCCAAGAAGTAGACTCGGTGGACACCCATTGATATTGGGAAGACCATGGCTAGAAACAACAGATGGATACATAGGATGTCACACAGAAAACATGACAATTTCTAGAGGAAGTGTTATAAAGAACCTTATCCAGTATCCCCCAGCTAAACCAAGTCTATGAGTAATACATCAGCAATTGCAACCACCTAGATATCCAGAAGAAAACCTATGATCTCCCCTCATACTGGAAGAAGATCTTGGGCTCAAAAACCAACTAGAAGATGGTGTGATCAACAACTTCATTAACAACACAACTATGGTAAGCAACCCAACATGTCAAATGTTAAAAGTTGTTTTAGATAATTAAGCACAAGGAGATCCTTTGGAAGAATTGAAGGAGCAACATATTCCCACTATTATTGTCCATAACAACATTTCAGTCAAAATCCCACCAGGAAGATTTCTTAATATTAATGTCAATTTGAATGAGCAACAACAACAAAAATTAATTCAGATCATTTCTAAATATCAGCAAGCTTTTGCTTGGGAGTATCCCGACATGAAGGGAATCGATACCCAACTTTGTAAACATCATATCTATATTGATAAAGATGCCCGACCCATCCGACATCCCCAATGAATATTGAATCCACATCTCAGGGATGTTGTTAAAGAAGAATTGCAGAAACTGTTTGATGTAGATTTCATATATCCTATTGCAAACAACTGGTGGGTCTCTCCACTATTAATCGTCCCTAAAAATAATGGGAAGTGGCGAATCTGTGTAGACTACAGAGAAATCAATAAATCTACCTATAAGGACCACTTTCCCCTATCTTTTATTGATCAGGTCCTTGATACTTTAACAGGGAAGCAATTTTTCTCCTTCCTAGATGGCTTTAGCAGTTATAATCAGATTCAGATTGCTCTGAAAGACCAGGATAAAACTACATTTACATGTCCCTGGGGTACCTTCGCATATCAAGTATTTCCCTTTGGATTATGTAATGCTCCAGCTGCATTCCAGAGAGCTTAAGCATATTTTCTGATTTGATTAATGAAGTACTTGAAGTTTACATGGATGATTTCACCCCTTGTGGCACTGACTTTGATCAAGCCTTAAGCAATATGGAGAAGGTATTGGAATGATGCATTGCTACCAGGCTATGTTCTAGTCATGAGAAATGTCATATGATGATGACTGAAGGTGTGGTACTAGGACACTATGTTTCTGTAGATGGAATCAAGGTAGACCCAAAAAAAATAGAGGTAATCCTTAATCTTCCTACACCTTGTACACAAGCTGAGGTACGTAGTTTGCACCTTTACATGCTTTAACTGGTAATGAGTAATTTCAATGGTCTGATAAGTGTGATGTTGCATCTGTAGAGCTCAAAAGGTTGGTTTCAACAACACCGGTGCTGAGAGGACCAAACTGGAAATTACCATTTCACATCTCTTCATATGCATCAGATATCACCACAGGCGTTGTCCTTGGATAGGAAGAAGACAAGAAATCTTATGCTATTTATTTTATTAGAAAAAATCTTACTCTTGCTGAATTAAATTACACAATAACAGAAAAAGAATTTTTAGTCGTTATACATGCTATTAATAAATTTCACCACTATATAACAGGCTATCCAGTTATTTTGTATATTGATTATTTTGCTATCAAATATTTAGCTAACAAACCAATTACTAATGGACATGTTACTCGATGGTTGTTGCTATTGCAGGAATTCAACATCACCATCAAGGATTGGCCCGAAAGAGAGAATCTCGTTGCAGATTTCTTGCCTCGCGTACCCAAAATAGATAACTCTTTGACAGTTGAAGACCAATTTCCAGATGAACACTTGTTCATTGTCACTATTAAGATTCCTTGGTACGTTGATGTGGCGAATTATCTGGCAGCTAGGAAACTACCAACACACCTATCGTCAAGAGAAAGGAAACTAATTGTTCAACGCATGCACAATTCACCTGGATTGGTGGATATCTTTTCCACACAGGGTCTGATCTTCGGATCCGAAGATGTGTCAGAGACAATGAAATTTACGATGTTTTGAAGGAGGGTCTTGATGATCCCTGTGGCAAACATTTTGCAGACCGCAGAATTGGGCATAAGGTTTTACAGATGGGCTACTATTGGCCCTCAATATTCAAAGATGCAAAGAAGTATGTACAGGCCTGCGACAACTGTCAGAGGATGGGTTGACCAGGCCAAGATGATGAAATTCCCCTACAAGCACAAGTAGTGGTGGAACCTTTCAAAAGATGGGCGATGGATTTTGTTGGCCCCTTCAACCCAAAATCAAATCAGAAAGATTATATACTAGTTGCCACAGACTATATGACCAAGTGGGTAGAAGCAGTAGCCTTGCCAAACGCAACCGAGGAAGCAGTCATTAAGTTTCTCTTTAAATTATTTGTACTCTATGGATTACCCAAGGAAGTAATCATTGACGGAGGGTCGCAATTTACAACACATAAAATCACAGCCACTCTGCGCAATTATCACATTAAACATAGAGTTACCTCCCCATACCACCCACAGGAAAATGAACAAGTGGAAAGTACCAATAAATTCTTGGAGGCAATCTTGACAAAAACAGTCTCAACAAACCGTCAAGATTGGGTAGTCGAGCTTTTAAATGCCTTATGGGCCTATCTCACAACATGGCATAACACTACTGGCTACTCTCCTTATCACCTAATCTTTGGAAAATAACTTATCTTTCCAATTGAATTTGAGATCAAGACTCTAAGAATGGCCCGGGAAACCGAAGCACACACACAACGCTTACAGCAGCTCAATGAGTTAGATGAAGCACACTTGTTCACCCTTAAGCGCACAGCTTGTATTCAGCAGTAGAGAGCCAGCTGGCATGATAATCATATCAAGAAGAAATCCTTCCAAAAAGGTCATTGGGCACTTCTCTATGATTCCAAATTTCAGGACTTTCTTGGGAAATTGCAGACAAGGTGGTTGGGACCGTATGAAATCAATGAAGTTCATGATAATGGAACTGTCACTTTAGTTACCATCGACAGGTCTGGTTCTCATTTTCTGGTAAATGGACATCGGCTAATACTCTACCATAAACCGCTTTCAAAAGAATCATTTTGTCAAGAAGTAAGTTATGATCCTACTATTCATATTTTAGTTGGCTGGGAAGGTAACCCAGCAGCTTCAGCTTCATAAAATTGTTGTTTTTATCAGCACTGTACATATTGTATATAGTTTTCTTTAAGGATTTGATTGAGTTTTTAGATTTTTACTTTCTAGGAAAGTCACTATACAGAGCTTTGAAGAATAAAAACTAGTAAAGATGAATGTAATGAATATAATTAGCACTCTTTTCTGTTCCTTATCCAAAACTTCAAATTTCTTATGTCTCACTTTGAAGAATTCATCAAAAATAAACCTTGTTTTACACAAAAGATGAATATGTCATGTTCTGCAGCAAAAAAATCAGGCGACTGCACTAAAAGAATGTGTAGTTGTAGTAAATAGAAAATGAATGCATGACACTACAAACATACATGATTTTAGGGGCTAAATTTCGCTCATGGGCTAATTTTGCATGGTTTTGCCAAAAACGAGATTCACTGTTTTAAAAATGATTCGCCCAAATTCTATAGGATAAAATTATTTTACCTTAAAAATCGCCAAAATTTTATAAAAAAACATATAAAATCCTTAGAAATTTGAATATTTTTACAAAAATATCGCCAAACATTTATGATTGGCATATGAAGGATTAGTCAGATTCGCCAAAGTTTCTATATTTTAAAATAAATTTCCATCCTTAAAATCATCCTTAACTACAAACCATCCAATACTTTGATCATTGAATAAACCTATCCATAAAAATTAAATGAATTTAGTTGATGACTAATCAATCCTAGATTCTCTAAAACAAATATGTCTGTGGGAGGTATCCAATTACTTAATTAGATGGTTAAAAAAATTTGAACACCATCGTTGTCATTAATTTGAAAGTAACAATTGTTGTTCCCTTTGTTGAGATTGTCGTTCCCTTTGTCGTGATTGTCGTTCCTTTTTTTTCCAGTTAGCGTTGTTCATTCAAAAGAAACATCGGTTGTTCCTTTTGCGGTTGTTCTTGTTGTTGTTCCTTTCCTTTGACAATAACAATTTTTCACCAACAACATGTCCTTATGATATGTTTAGCCACTCCTTTGGGTACGAACTTCACTAACTAATTTTCAATGGCATTACTTCTAATCATCATGTTAGCGATCTATCATTTTCTTTTTGTGGACTATCTAGCATACCTTATCAAATTGTTCATGGATTGATTTTTTCTGAATTATCTTAATATTGTCCATAATATTTAACCACCATGATTCGTTTCTTTCCCCTATATATATAGTTGAATGATAATTTGCCTTCACATCATAATAAGGAGTCTAAGGCACATTTTTATTTGGCATTCTACACTTCTTACGCCATCCCACATTCTTAAGGAGTAGATGAGCCTCCCTTAATAAAGCCCAAGAAAAAAAAAGGGGGAAATAATAATTAAATATAAATAAATAAAATAAACGTCTCCCACAAAGGATAGGGGGTCTCATCACGAGCCAACCTACCACGATCATAAGATATTAACAAAAGTGACATTCCCACTATGGCTACCACACCAGGGCAATGGCCTTTGGCATTTAGCGTCAAAGGACAAGAGGTATCATCACAAGTCGTCTTGTTCACTTAGTTTACGATCTAGTGAGTGGCATTGTCATTATCTAGCTACCAAACAAGGATAGTGGCCTTTTTTGGGAAAATATGACTCAAACTATTTATTAAAAATACTGGCTCATCTATGGGATGAAAGGAAACCCTATCGAGGCTATGGACTTCTGTTGGCAGCAGTGGCTCTGCCTGTGGTATGGAAGCTTATTTTTTATACGCTAAGTTTTTTTTGTGTTCCTAGTCTTCATTTTCATAAAAAAGAGCCTATCATTCCAATAATATTCAACAAAAGGGGAAATTAAAAAAGTTATGGCACATGACATATTTATAAAATGTGAAGAAATTTAGATTACTCGAAATATTCTTCCTTAAACATATTTGAACATTGGTATTTAAACTTGCACTTCCCACAAAAAGGTGTGATTATCGTTCATGATTAACATTAAAAGTGCTTTGAAAGTTATTAACAGTCATTCCCCCAACGATGACAGCGTAATAATTATCCCTCGCTTGAACTGACTGCCATCATTATGCTCGCACATATCGACGGTCAAGGTAGACCCTTTTATTTATCAGGGGGCGGATATTATTCACGTTTATCGATATATCATAATGATTACAATTAATTGGAAAAATCATATTTCTATATACATTTGTTGTTCTGTAATTTTTACCATTTCTGGTAATATTTTATCACAGGTTGGTCTAACTAAGTTTGCAGTCGGGAACTATAATTGTGCTGACTTGTTTATATAATACATGGGTGGCCAAAGCATCCATCGAGAGCCGACATTGCTGCAAGTAATCGACCAAGAAAGGGAAATTTTACATTGTCTGGGATGTACAAAATACCTCAATAGATTGTAGGGATTCAACATAAATATCACACTAGCATTTTTCCAAAACTTACAGAGGGGAGTCTCAGTAATTTGAGACATACAAATTCCGGTTACTGATGCAATTATAGCTGAGGTAACATGCCTCAAAAATGAAGGAGCATAGTGGACCGGGAAATACACAGCACTCAAGGAGTCTATGGATTCCTTCGCAAAACCAGGAGAAGAATTCTACAAAAGGGGAAAGGACTCAACCCTACTGATCTCAGCGAACCATGGAGGAATATAGCATGTGTAATATAGAGATACATCACATGTGATGGGAGATACGACGTGGTGTGACCGCACCACCTCAAACTGTTGGCATCACTAAAACAAAGGACAGTGATACATTTACCATTCTTTTTGAATGCCATGCTGCATGAAGTCGTTGGAAGAACCCAGAAGGCCAAAGACCCTGCCAATGTAATTAGTCACCATAGGTTAGTAAAATTGATAGTAAATAGGGCCTTAAACCATACACAAATAACTTGGGGAGATTTAATTGAGCCCAATAGGCCCCTACAAATTAAGCAACCTGAAGTCCACCATGAAATTCCCCCACAGGGAATTGAGGTAGCCCAGACAGAAGGAAGCAATGCCCAAATTGAAATTCCAGTACTCCAAATTGAAATGGAAGCAGACCCCATTTAGCTAGCAGAAAATCAAAGCATATAGGCAGGAACATCAAAGAAGAAGAGACAAAGAACAATTTATGTTCCTGAAACCTCCACTGTGAAAAGAAGAAGGGATAAAAAGACAATACAACCCGAAAGCACTCAGGAAACTATACAGACATAACAACCATCACATGAAACTCATGCAGAATAGTAGTATGATTTCTTCATAAGTTATGAAGAAGAGATTGCCCAAGTATTGGGAAATTTAGGAATATCTCTTATTGAAAATCCAGACAGGTCTAGAGAACCCCAAGCTCTAGATTCTTCTCATTCAAACCCTGTCTTTGATCTTCCTGATATAGAGATGCCATCTCCTAAAGGAACATAACAACTTGAACCTCACATTGAGGAAAATATTCCTTTAGAACAAAAAGAGCACCCAGAAGATACAGGGAAGCAGTTACCAGTTGATCAAAGTGGGGAAGACCTTGAAATTCCCCATAGACAGGAAGAAACAACAGGAAAAGGAAATAAAAAAATCAGAAAATTAAAACATGAAAACAAGATATTGAGGAAAAGGCTTAAGAAAATAAAAGTATTAAAGCAAAAAGTTGGCAGATTGAAAGAAACAATTAGACAACTTAGGAAGCATTTGGAACAGGATGACAAAGCCCATGAGAAAAATAAATCTAAGAGGGCTAGTGTATTGGGAAGAAATCCACTTCCCAGAAGTACAGTTCACACCAATTTTGTTGGAACACAAACATAATTGCATGCTCCTTTAGCATCAATTGAAATAGAAACTCGAATAGAGATTCCAGCAACAGAAGAAACAGTTGTTCAAACTGAAGGAGTGTTTCCTACAGATTTTCCTACTCCTTTGGAAACAATTGAAATAGGAACCCAGGCAGAGGCTCTGGAGAAACAATAGAAACAACTGTTCAGACTGAATAAGTATTTCACTCCCCTGAACAAGATTCCATTATTAAAACATTGGAAGCAGAACTAGATCAATCCCAACAAACCCTAACTCAATGCAGAAGTGAAATGGTAATAGTTTCAAAACATCAGAAATTTGTTAGACAAATTCAATCCATGTCAACAACAAAGAATGAGACCTTTGTTGAGCTCAGCAGAACTAAAGAAAAGGTGAAAAAGGTACAGGGCCATCTTGATGGAGCCTTGGAGTAGATCAAAGAAATTTACTCTAGTTATTCTGATATAGTAGCTTGCAGGGCCCTTGCTACTAATTACACCTTATTTCTATTAGAACGTTATCTGTTGCTAAGAGTGAAAGCTATTAGAGAAGGCACACCTTTTGATTTCACCATTGTTTCTAGTTTTGTTTCATGTTTTAAATAACAAGAGGATGGAATACAATAATTTGTGTGTGAACTATACCTTCACAAATTCATCCTAGGAGAAACAGAAAAGAGAACCCAATTCCTTTCACCAGGGACATACAGTTTTAAGCATTCTTGTCTTTTTCCAAAAACCAAACTAGGTGGGCTAAAGAACATAAGTTTTTCATGAAAAGAGAGACTAAACTAGACCTATGGATCAAAGGGGAACCCCATAAATCCTTGGACACCATTATGCAGCATCGAAAATTCATGAAGAGGGAGACGTTTGTAGAATTTTTGGCTCTCATCCATAGACATGTTGTAGATTCAGGTCTACAGTATTTTAGAGGTCTTAAAGAAGAAGCCCTTTCTGCTTCCAAATTAAGATGGAATGTATTTTTGAATGAAGTTAATAATAGGGAACCATTTGGTTTCATAAATTTTCACGCATCCACCTTCAGGTTAGAGAGGTATGCCAGAATGATCCTGGATGAAGGGCCTACCTGGATTTGATGCAAGTACAGTCATCCCATTATTTGGTATCCTCCAGAGGGTTATCAGATTAATTATGAAATTCATAAGAAGGAGGAAGATGCTTCTTTTGAATAGCTTAAAGGTAAGAACGGGTTCATGAGGCCTAGATAAAAGAACTCTCCTACCTTCATCATCACTTATTTACATGTAAACTCTTTGATGGCATGAGGACATGCAAAAAGGTAAGCTGGGAGGTATGTTGGGTTGAGAAAAACGTACAATTTTTCTCCTTATTACTATGGTTTGTGATATATTCTTTGCTGAATTTTCGATTAATTTGAAGTAATTAGGAAAGAAAATGGTTAAAAAGTATTTTAGAAATATTATTGAATGATATAAGATAATTTCTGAATTTTGGTTTGAATTGTTTTGATTTTACTGCAGAAATGGACAATTATTGTTAACTCAAGATAGTTAATAAGATCGTGAAGATGCGTAGGCCATTGGAGATCGAAGAAATCAGGAACAAAATAGTTTAAAGGAAGATTGACTCTTTATCTTGTAATCTTCAGAAATAGTAAAAGAAATGTTGATGATCTCTTGATTGTAAGGATAACTTAATTCACTAATGTCATTGTAGTATATAAAGGATAGTGAACAATAGAGAGATAACCAACGAAGGATTTTAATCAAACATTCAGATCTTTTAATTGTTGACATTCTGTACAACAATCTTTTGTAAATGGTTTATCAGTTATGGAATTAATGAAAGCTTCAAGTATTTTGAGCATACCTGCGTATTGATTTTTTAGTAGTAGTACCTTCTGAAGACCATGGGCCCAGTCCGAAGGAGTTACTGTCTCATCTATAATCGTATCAATTCTATTTTAGTTCTGTGATTTAAATTTCCTTCCAATAGTTAAGATAAATTCGTGAGTGTGTTGATTCTTTTATGGATTGATTATGTTGTTCATTTGCAGAGAATAGATGTTTCATTTAAATATTATCGATTGTTGTTCCATTTCCAATTGTTGTTAGTTTATTGCTTGTGGATTCCTTTCATTTTCGCATACGTTGTTCCTTCTATCAAATTCGCATGTGTTGTTCCTTTCGCTTAATTTTCATTTGTTGTTCCTTCTTTAATATTCAGTAATTCGTTGTTCTTTTCCAGCAGGTTAAATAACCATTGATAGATTGATTCATTAAGTGTTTTCATCGATTAAATTATTGTTTCTTAGTTATATGAATTCAGAAAATTAGTTGATGTTTTGAGTCACAGTGTGTTATTGATCAGATTACAATTATGTTGAGTGATTTATTAGTTTCATATTTTTTAAATGAATGCGAGAAGAAATTGATTATTACAGTAATTTAGA
Source organism: Picea engelmannii (assembly GCA_009831015.1). Classification (NCBI taxonomy): domain Eukaryota; kingdom Viridiplantae; phylum Streptophyta; class Pinopsida; order Pinales; family Pinaceae; genus Picea; species Picea engelmannii. The sequence continues at coordinate 222,649 of ML786509.1, read as the reverse complement.
TAGACTCGGATTTGATTTAGCTACACAATTTAAACCTCTACGACTATCCACATAGACTTTGATGACATTCTTGAAAAAGAAGATGAATCCTCGGTTGATAAATTAATGTCAGACTAAGGTTGTTTTTAGGGCATCTTTAAAGTCCAACATGTCGAGGTTTGTATGAGACTTATGGCTCCCTCTTGATCCCTACCTCCTTGCATAAATCATTTAATTCATTAGAGTTGTACTCTCCCCCATTATCCAACCTCAATACCTTAATATTCATCCATGTCTAGTTCCCTACCTCAGCCCTGAACTCTCTGAATCAATTGAAGACCTCATCCTTGGTCTTCATAGAGAAGATCCAAGTTTTCCTATAAAAATCATCAATAAACGTCACATAGTATGATGATTCCTGTAATGAATCTATTGACATTGTCCCACTCACATATGAATGGATAAGATCCAAGATCCCCTTGGACCTACTCTTGTTTCTTGGAAATAAATCATTGGCATTCTTTCCAAGTGCACACCCTCTGCACACACCCTATTGCTCAATATTGAACTTTGGAAGTCCTGTAACAATCCCCCTCAGAATCACAACTTCCCTATAGTGTAGGTGTCCCAACCTCTTGTGCCACAACTAACATAGGTTGCCATTGTTTTGTACAAAAGTATGAACGGTCTTACCCTGCAACCTGTATTAGATGCCCTATCTAACCCCAACAACCATTACGTTGTCCAAGCCAGATTTATATGGACGTATGAGTACCTACCCTTTCTTAAAAGTGATGGAAAAACCCTTTTCCTCCATAACTAAGACTGAGAGAAAAAATTTCTTCAAACCTGGTACGTAAAGCACATCATGGGAATATAAGGAACCTCCTGACTCAAGATGGAATGTAATTGTTCCCTCTCCCTTCGCTGTATACCTAGCATCATCACCAAGATCCACATGAATCTTTGAGTCCTTCTTTGTCATACTACTAAATAGTTCTCATGCCTCTGTCATATGACGAGATTCATCGACATCCAAGAACCAAGCACTCCTCGTTGGTGTGCTAGTAGAAATGAGAGAAATCATCGAGAAATCCTTCTCAAACTTTGTTGAAAACTCATCAAGTTGTGTCTTTATCGATGTTTTTGTCTGCGTCTTTTCATTACCCTTCATCTTCTTCTCCAAACACTGAGATGCATAATCCCCATTTTTATGACATGAGAAGCACTTGATTTTACTCAAGTCCTTTGTCTTCCCTGACTGTGATGATCCTCCATCATTGTTACCCTTCTTACTAGAAATATTTCCTTTCCCCTTCCTTGTCTTACTAACAAAGGCCAATTTCTCTTCACTACCTCCCTACTTGCTTCCTTTAAACTCTTCCCTAGTCTCTTTCCGGATGTAATCATCCCAAAGTCTCTTCCAATCTGGGACATTATTCTGAGAACAAACTCACTTTCCAAATGGTTCCCATGACTTGGGAAGACCATTCAATGCCACGTTGATGATATCTGCATCCTCTATTTTTTCCCCTATGGTTGCAAGTTGATCATGTACATGTGTTATCCCCATGAGATAGTTGGTAACATTATCTGATCTAGACATCTGAATCGATCTGATTTTATTCCTTAATATCATCTTCATATTCATGTTATTTATTTGGAATAAAATTATGAATGCATCAAGTATATATTTGTCCTTCATCTTCTCGATTAGGTGAGGAATCAGATTACCCTTCACCGACTCCAAGAGGACCCCCTCTTCTTTTATCTCGTTCTTGTTGTGAGCATCTAAAGCTATTGAATCTATCAGTGGAGTAACTACTTTATCCACTAACTCCCAAACATCATACTCATTCAACACCAAAGTAACTCTTTCTTTCCAAGATAGGAAGTTGGATGCTCCATACAATATGTTTTCAACTCTCAATGGTGTTGTTTCCATCCTTAAGACCTAATGAATTTCCCTGGAAACAACCTACTACTAGAAAAATTCCCTTGTATTGATCTATCTTCCCTTCAGAAAATGTGCTCTGGTACCATGTTGAAATTCTTACTAGGAAACCAAATCAATCACACATGAACACTAGTATTTTTTGGGTAGATACCCCTGTAAAAAACCTGAAGGGAAAACTAGTGCTGAGAATGATTTTATTACGCTAAAATCAAGGCTACTGTAACATGGATAATGGACCAGTGAGAGAAATACAACTACAGACTAACATGGAAAGGTTTGACCTGATGTATGACCAGTTCTAGCATGATTTTCGAGGTATCCGTGACTTTTCCTTTTGTGACCCGTGGATATCCGTGACTGTCTCCACTGTGATCTATGGATGTGTATGAAAAAACTGTATGCAAAGCTCTGTATGAACCAACACTTTACAGTGGATTCCTTCGATCGAAACCTAGTTCTGTATACCTTTGTTTTCTATTCTCCTTGACATGTATGATCTCTATATGAAATTCCTTCTTCACCTATCGAAGATCTTGAACCACGATCCTTCGTGATCCAATACTCTCTGTGTTGACTCTCTCAACAAAACCCCTATCAAGTATCTTTCTCCTTCACCCTAGCCTTCCTTTTATAATCATGAGTTACAATCTATTTCTAATCTCAGTTGAAATTTAAATTGCATGTGAAGACTACATGCTAAGGTTACATGTTAAGTACTTCTAGTACTTTCCTCAAATAACTCAATAAACTAATTACATAATTAACTAATAAAATAAATTTAATTTAATAATTCCTTTCACTAAAGTAAATTCAAGAGTAGAAGTCTTTGGACGATTTCCACACGTTTAGACACACAGACCTATGCAGAAATTCCTGTCTGATGCTACCACTAACATCAAAAATCTTTAATAAAAGAGGAGGTTTTGCCTACGAAGGCCTGAAGCTTATCATCAAGAAATCAAGAAAGGGAATGGTTGGGGGATCCTATGGAACTGAATATATAAGGTCTAAGGGGAATATATTTTTTGTGTATTTTGGGTTTCCCATAGATCCTCGGGGTTTGGGGGTTATGAGGAATGAGATGTTTTTGGGTGGTAGGATACAAGGAAGAAGATTTGATGGATTTGGTGACTAGAATGGTAATGGTGTTAATGGGTTTTTAGTGAGGGGTTTATAGGTAGTGGAAGACATAAGGTCTAGATGTTTACAATCATAATCAGTTGTATTCATGATGATAATGGAATTCCATTTATCATATTTGAGGACAATGATGTCAGGGTTATCATTAAGGCATCAAATATAATGAATTTTTTCTTCAGATAGGTTGATTTTAGGAGGTTTGGAATGATAAAGGATTCTTTCACATTCCTACCTAATTTATTTGGCTTCATGAGCATGAATATTGGGGGTAAGGGATTCAATGGAGAAAATAATTTCCTCCATATGGATATGCTTATGGGCTAGGGAAAAATTAAATCCTTTTCAAGAATTTGGTTGTTGGAAGGGTTCAATTTAAACTTCAATAAATTTATGGTTGTAGATGGATATTATTAGGATAAGGAGAGGGAGGAGGGAGGAGGGAGATGATTCTTAGAAAAGGTGTTAAAGTTTTCCAAAGAGGGTAAAGGGAGTTTATTCACCATGGGAAAGGGAGAATGTTCCATATTTTGGTTATGAGGTAGATTAGAGTTGAGATTAAGATCATCTATTAGAATCAAGGAGGAAGGCACACATAAATTAGTGTTGGTAGAGTTAGTGAGATTAGGAGATGTATCAAATGATGACTTTATGAGATTGAAAGAGTTATCATTAGATGAGATTGGTAGATTGGAAGAATTATTATCGCGTGCATCCGGTAGAATGCCAAAATTAGGGTTATTAAAAGAAGTGTAGGGCTTGTCGTCGAGAATGTGGATCGGGTCATTAGGATTGGTCGAGAGATCGTCAATAAGATTACCCATAGGGTTAATATTAGAGTAGGTTAGGTAATCATGGTAATTGAATAATATGATTAATTTAAAATTCCTATTAATATAATTTCATTCACTTATCTCATTAATATATTTTTGCATCTAACTCTTTCTCTATCTTATTTTAATGTCCCTACTCTGAACCCCATTTGTAGTTGTGCATTTAGGATGGTGAGCCATTTTGGTTTTGCGCGCACCTGAGAAATTCTAATTGTAATGATCCATATAGGTTGGTGAGCCATTAGAAAAAAGTGTAAATGTAATAATACATATAGGTTTGTGAGTCATTGATACCAAGTTTTTCTATTGCATGCACTAGTGGAATTCGTGAGGCTAGCCATCAAAGAAAAGGTGTGCACATTTCATAGTATTGTGCGTACCTAAGCTAGTGTGTGTGGATTGTGAATCACGCATATTCCATAGTGTTGAACGCACACAAGTAAGTGCACGGGAATTATTGTTATGTGTTTCTTATGTGTGTGTGTGTGTGTGTGTGTGTGTGTTTCAAGGACGTAGAACCTATGTGACTATTAGGCTGGTGAGACAAGACGCAAATAGTCCAATGCACCTATTCTTGTAAAGTGTGTCACACTCAATATATTAATATATTACATCACTATGTGTAGGCTGACTCGGACGAAAAGAGATGGGCGGATGACTCCACTGAAAAAGGGAAAAGGGGGGGAATATTTTAATAATATTTTTGAAAAGTGTAATTTACAGATATATTATTTATCCTAAGTTTCTGAGGGATGGAAAAAAGTCACCAAGTGGCTAAATTAAATTCTAAAGGTGAAAAGTGTCAAGTTGAAAGCATGAAATATATATTTTTGGCCTTAGTGTAACTAGGGGGGGGCACTCATTCGAAAACCCTTCAAACGAAAATTCCTGGAGGAATGAATTACGTATTTTGTCTTAAATTATTATTATTATTGTTGAAAACATGTGCTTAGGGAAAGGTTGGGTACGATTGAAGAAGCGGTTTGTCAGGCCCGTAGGTTCTCAAAGAATAGTGTTTTTAGGCCTGTATTTTTTCCAAGAATTGGGTTGTTATTCCCATGAGTAATCTCTCCAGGTGATAGATAAGCTAGGAATTATTCCCTAGTGCATTGAAAATTAGTTGCATTTCTATGAGAATTCCTTATCTGGCCCGTTGCTGAAGCCCTATAAGGGAAGTGGGGAAGCTAAAGGATTGTAGAGAAGAGAAGGGGCACACTTTATGGGGTGGGACATGAATTTGGGGAATGAGGGATTGTAGACTAGTTGCATCATTTGACACCTTGGACTGAGCAATTCCACTATTGTTTATATCATAGATTGGCACTAGGAATCCTTTTACCCTGGTGGAGTTTGAGCCCCATCTTGGGAGTGACTTGTTGTTGAAATATTATGAGAAACAATGTCTATGGTTGGGAGGGACTATTGGAATAATAAGAGGGGGGGGGTGAATCAGTATGAGCACTTTTACCACTTTTAACAACAACATATAAACTTCAATCTTATCAGTAATATATCATAAATTTTTCATCTATGATTTCATTCATTATATCATGAACATATAAACATAAGCAACATCACATCAACAACATCAAATCAAGTACATAATACACCAAAATTTATGTGGAAACCCAAATGGGAGAAAATCACAGAATGTTTTCTTATATATCAAAGAATAAATTTATTGGAAGCACCAACTTCCCAATTCTCCAGCTGCAATTGGAAGGAGGCTACGACCCCTTATTTATAGGCTCCAACCTGAAGGAATCTACAACTTCCTAAATTCTCTGGATTGAACCAGAAGGAGGCTACAACCCCCTCATTCTTAGGCTCCAACTTGAAGGAATATCCAAATACCTGAGTTCTACGACACCAACCAGAAGGAGGTTACAACCCCCTTTCCTCTCCAAATTTTGTCACCTTTAAATATAAGTGTAGAGAAACTATCACTACCACAATCACTACCACCATCATTACCACTACCATTTCCACTTCCACTTTCACATCAAGTTGTAACCTACCACTATCACTATCACATCAACCTATAACCTGTCACTGTCACTGTATCCAACCTATCGTTGTATCCAACCTATCCAACCTGTCATTGTCACTTATACTCAACCATATCCTATTGCATGAATCATATACCAAGGACACCTCTCAACTAGATGTCCAACATCACCAACACGTGCCTCTACGAAGCATGTACAAATATCACCAACATACCATCACAATATGTGTGTCTCAACCATGTACGAAAGCATGTACCAAACCATCAACCTGTACTATACCAAACATCAACCATGTACCACAACCTATACCACACCAAGTGCATCAACCATGCACCAACACCTGTACCAACCCATGCATCAACCATGCACCATAACCTATACCATATGCCTCAACCATCAACCATGTACATCAACACCATACCAAGTATCAATCATGTGCCATACCATGTATCAACCATGTACATCAACAATGTACATCAACACATGTACAATAACATGTACAAAAAATGCACTTCAACCATATATCATATCACTTAATCATGCCAAACACCATATATCATAGGATACATCGATCAAGCACTATCAATGGTGCACCACAATGAAGTACCAACATCACCAAGAAATGTATCTCATACATATTTTGTCATATACTAAGTGTAATCCTCAAAAATATATCAATATCAATGAAAACCATAGACCATGTGCCAATTCTTCAAGAGTATACGAAGAATAATCCTCAAGCATGTACCATAGCATCATCACCAAGTAACCAAACTAGATACCAAGATACCAATACATCCAAGATGTACTACTAATCAATGTACCATACCAATATCACCAAGATGTACCATGCATCAACAAGACATGCCTCTCAAGCATATACCATACCATCACCAAGCACAAGAGACAATCACATAAGCATACCTGTAACCTATAGCTGACCTGTTGTACTATAACACTGACCTATAACTCTTCCACAAACTTCAACAACTTGGTACCAACATTTCCCCCAAATTTTCCTTAGCCTCACAGGAAAAAGACTCCCTATCATGTGGGGCCTCGCATGATGTCACTTAGGAAACCTGCAAGGTGCCTCACATGACACCCTCAAGCTAACCCATGAGAGCCTACCAAATTAGGGTTACACAAAAACCCTAGCACTCTGCAACTCTTAAACTTTCTCTCTTTTCTCGCACTTTCTCCGTTGCCTCAGACTTGTTGTTATATTCTCCAATAGACCAAAATATTAGACCATAATATTCACAAGATATATATTCAACATAACTGTGTGTGTCAAATGAGAGACTCCTTGAGGTGTTTATATACTTTTTCATAGTAACCTTTTTCCTTAATCTTAGGGCTTCTAGTACTTTCTTGTCACAACCACTTTACCCTTTCAATAATGACGTGTAACCAATTAGGGGCATATTGACCATTCTTCGGGACTTCTAACTTCACAAGGCCATATCTCCCTAACCATGAGGAACCAAGTGGTGTACCACCTATCACCAGAAATGGAATGACAAGGAATATCCATCTATGAGTGTCTTACCTACATTTTCATTTTCCTTCATGTCCATATTCCTCAACTAACTTTGGGTACCATAACCACACCTCCAGGAATTCATGTAGACTTCATCAAATTCACCCATCACATTTGTTGACATCAACCACTCCATCAATGACAACTAACTCACCATCAATCTCAACCATATCTCTAGGGATTACAAACTTCTCCAAGGGTTGACATCAATATCCAAGAGTTGACATCAATGACAACCAATTGTCAAAACCAACTATCCAACAATCTCCCCCTTTGGAATTGATGGAAACACCAACATTGATGGAAACACTGATTCTAGAACAATCATGCTCCCCCTGTGACCATTGCTCCTCATCAATGTTTATTTCTCTCCCTCTTTGACATCAATGGTAAAGAGTCTCTCTCCTTGTGGTTTCTCCCTCTATCTTCATGCATCTATTCTCTCTCTTTGTTTCCATGCCTTTGTTCTTTCTCTTCACATGTTTATCTCCTCATGTTCCTCTTTTCTTGTGACTTCCCTTGAAAGTATACCTTCTCTGAACAATCCTTCTCTAACTTCATGTGCTTGACTTTTACTGTTTTGATCTTTTTGTTTCTCTCCCTTTGACATCATGGGAAAAAGGAAAACTCCCCAGGTCACTGTGTCTCCCCCTATCTATATGCTACTAATATTCCTTTCTGAATATCTTGATTATTTTTCTTCCCTTGACTTCTCTATAAGATGTCGTGTAGATCAATGTAGGGCTACATGTAAGTGTTTCCTTTCCTCTCTTCCAGTGCTTGCTAATTTTTCATTGGTGCTTCCTCTTGTAACTCTCTGACATATATAAAAAGCATTCATTACTTGATTTCATCATTCACTTGTCATGTTCACTTGACCATATTGTTCAATGGTTTTCTTCTAATGATTTAGCTTATACTGACCATTTCTCTTTCACTGTTTTGTTGTTCCTTTTACTGCTTTCCTTTCTGTGACCAAAGGATTCCACTGATTCCAATTGTAGATGAAATTTCATGTATCTTTTTTAACCCATGTTATTTTTCCATTTTAGGTATCCATCTCTTTCCATATGTTGAAAATTGCCCATAACTGCTATGCATCTTCTCTGACCCATGTTTTCTATACCTACTAAATATCCATCTTTGTCCATATGTCGCAAACTATCCATACCTTTGCTACTCAATTGTCCACAATGATGACCCATATATCAATGTACTATCAAGAAGGCTTCATGGATATCTGCAAATCAACCTTTGCATGTCTGGAAAAACCTATACTGAAGATATTCCTTCCTGAATACATACATGGAATACAATCATAAACTTTTTCTTGTGTAATTTCCAAATGATACCTGCATGGGAACACTACTCAATCGATCAATCTGTCACTCTATAATTTTGTTATATGATTGTCCTGGATCTATCTCTACAAACACCTCCAATTGCTCGAAGGGTGGTTCTCTTATCTGTATTATCTACTGCACTAACTCCCCCTATTAAATATTCACATTTACTGGGAGTCTCAAAGTTGGGTGGCTCAGAAAAATACCCGCTATGATGTGGAGTAATATTCCTCTTCATCTGTGGACTCATCATCTTTTTGAACTTTAACTTCTTCCTTTATTCCCGTGGATTGATCTCGCACTACAATTCCTAAAAGTACAATCTCTTGGGAATGTTCTTTATTCACTTGTTCTTATTTACTTTCTCGCATTACTACAAATTGTGTGATCTCTGGGACCTAGTCTTTAGTCACATGTTCTTCTTGTTTTTCATTTCTTATCCAAACCTTCACGTATCTGACATCTTCCTTTTCCCCTATATATTTTTCTTGATCTTGTACTATTTCCAATCCTGAGAGTATGACTTATGGGTGTCCTTCATTCATCTTCTCTTCTTTTACCCATTCTTGTTGTTTTTTCCAAACTTTCTTATATCTGATATCAATGTTCTTTTTCATAGAATTATCCATCATGCTTCTACAGTCACGAGCTATGTGACCATAATTGTGGCATTTGTAACATTAAATATTATGTGGGGCCACATAAACATTTCTTTCTTGAACATTTCTTCCATAATCCCTGCAATATGCAACTTTATATGTCCAAAGTTAGTACAATAAAAAAATGACCATAAAATAAATTTACATAGTTGGGAGTGAATGATCTTGTTTGTGGTGTAGTCCTTATGAATTCCTACCTTGGCTGATCATGATCATGATTGAATCTTATTTGTGGCTTTAATGTGGAGGGTCTTCCTGAAGATGTATCTCTGTCATTTTTCTTTGATTCCGGCTGACCATGATTCCTTCCTTTGAGTGCTTCTACATAACTCTTACTATTTTCCTCATTATTCTTTTCTAGCAACTTGGAGTGCTTTTCTTCAACATTTTCTATGGACGATGTGGAGGTTTTTGTCTCCTCAATGTTCTTGCTGAGCTTGACAATTTTGGATCTCAATGTGACAACTTCCTCTTCAAGATTCCCAACCTCTTATACTTTCTTCAGCATCTGAATCTTCACGACTTATCCTGTTCACTTTTCTTCTTCAAGTTGGATCTTCAAGGAGATGATTTATTTTTCAAGTCTTCTCTCTTCTTGACCAAATTCTTCTTCGAGCCGATTTAAGTCATCAGTTATTTCCTTAAGATGATATTTCAAAATATTTCTCTTTTCTCTTCTTCCTTTCTTTCGACTTCCAAACACTGCTTCTCTTCCATCTAGCTTTTGTATGTTTCTTCAATGTTTCTATATTCTTCTAGTTGAGATTTCAATTTTACGATGACCTATGGGGCTTCTTCGAAATTTTCTTGAGAACTCTTCCTGGCTAATTGTTCCTCAAGAGACTTTATCTTCTTCCTTTCTTTTGTTAATTTTTCTAAAGCATTGATTAACTCTGCTTCAAGTTCTATTATTCCTTCTTCACAATATTCTTCTTCTTAATCTGTCTGACATGATGAGCATATTTCTTCTTGTTCTATACATTCACTTTCTTTATTATTCTTTGGCTTTGTGGTAGAATGGGTTACTTTTAGTAGAAATTATGTAGCTTATCCCAAATTTCTTTGGTTGATGAACATTGTCCCACTTTGAATTTTACTAAATCAAGTGAACCTTCCATGATGAAATCCATTGAAATTTTGTTGTTCCTTTTCAATTCGTTCTTAGTTGCAGTCTTTGGAGGTTTATTTGTAGCAGTGTATCTTGTAAAAACTAATTTCCAAACATCATATCCATGTGCCTATAAAAAAAATTTCATCTGGATACTCCACATTTCATACTCCTAACCATTATTACCATTGAACTGTGGTATTCCATTTTTATAAAAAGTATTTCTCTCCATGATCTACCTTCCAGTGGTTAAACTGTTTCCTAAAGGAACTAACTATTATACCAATTGTTGGAATACTGAGCGGGGGGTGAATCAGTATGAGCAGTTTTAAAATTTTTAACAACAATATATACACTTAAATATTATCAACAATGTATCATATATGATTTCATTCAATATATCATGGGAATATAAACATAAGCAACATCACATAAAGTACACAGTTCACCAAAATTTATGTAGAAACCTAATTGAGAGAAAACCATAGAATTCTTTCTTATATATCAAAAAATACAATCATTGGAAGCGCCAACTTCCCAATTCTCCAGCTACAACTGGAAGGAGGATACAACCCCCTATTTACAAAATCCAACCTGAAGGAATATATAACTCCCTAAATTCTCTGGATCCAACCAGAAGGAGGCTACAACCTCCTAATTCTTAGAGTCCATCTTGAAGTAAGCTCCAAATCCCTGAGTTATTCGGCACCAACAGAAGGAGGCTACAACCTCCTTTCATTGCCCCGTCCTTATACCCTGAAATATAAGTGTATACCAACTGTCACTACCAAAATCACTGCCACTTCCATTGTCACATCAACATGTAACCTATCACTGCCACTGTCACATCAACCTGTAACCTTTAATTTTCATTCTATCCAACCTATCACTATATCCAACCTGTCACATCAACATGTCACCGATCAACCTGTCATTGTGACCAATACTCAACCATATCCTCTCATCCGGATCATATACCAAGGACACCTTTCAACCATATGTCCAACATCACCAACACATGCCTCTACCAAGCACGTATGAAGATAAAAAACATACCATCACAAGATATGTTTCTCAACCATGTACCAAATAATGTACCAAACCATCAACCTGTACCATACTAAACATAAACCATGTACCACAACCTATCCCACAACAAGTGCATCAACCATGCACCAACAAATGTACCAAACCATGCATCAACCATGCACCAACAAATGTACCAAACCATGCATCAACCATGCACCATGACCTGTACTATATGCCTCAACCATAAACCATGTACATCAACACCATACCAAGTATAAATCATGTACCATAACATGTATCAACCATGTACATCAATACGTATACCATATAACTTAATCATGCCATACACCATATACTATAGGATATACCGAGCAAGTACTATCAATGGTGCACCTCAATCAAGTACCAACATCACCAAGAAATGTATCTCATACATATGCTTTCAAATACCAAGTGTAATCCTCAATAATGTATCAATATCAGTGACAACTATACACCATGTTTCAATGCTACAAGAGTATACCAAGAATAAGCCTCAAGCATGTACCATAGCATCATCAACAAGTAACAAAACTGTTTACCAAGATACTAATATAGCCAAGGTGTACTACTAATGAATGTACCATACCAATATCACCAAGATGTACAATGCATCAACAAGATGTGCCTCTCAATCATGTACCATACCATCACCAAGCACAAGATACAATCACATAAGCATACCTATAACTTGTAGTTGGCATGTTGTACTGTAACATTGACTTGTAACTCTTTCACATCCTTCAACAACCTGGTACCAACATTTCCCCCAAATTAGTCTTAGCCTCATGGGACTAAAACTCCCTGTCATGTAGGGCCTTGCATGACATCACTTAGGAAACCTACGGGGGTGCCTCGCCTGACATCCTCAAGATGACCCACAAGATCCTACCAAATTAGGGTTACACATAAACCCTATCACTCTGGAGCTATGAAACTTTCACTCTTTTCTCGTACTTTCTCTGCTGCCTCAGACTTGCCATCAGATTCTCCAATAGACCAAAATATTAGACCATAGCATTCACAAGATAGATATTGAATGTAAGTGTGTGTGTCAAATGAGAGACTCCTTGAGGTGTTTACATACTTTTTCATAGTAACCTCTTTTTTTAATATTAGGTCTTCTAGTACTTTCTTCTCACAACCATTTTTCCCTTTCAATAATGACTTTTAACCAATTAGGGGCTTCTTTACCATTCTTTAGGGCTTCTAACTTCAGAAGGCCATATCTCCCTAATCATGAGGAACCACGTGGCGTACCACCTATCACTGGAAATGACATGAAAAGGACTATCCATATATGAGTGTATTACCTACATTTACACTGTCCTTCATGTTCATATTCCTCAACCAACATCAGGTACCATAACCACACCTCTCGAGCTTCATGTAGACTTCATCAAATACAACCATCACATTTGTTGACATCAACCACTCCATCAATGACAACTAACTCATCATCAATCTCAACCATATCTCTAGTGATTCCAGACTTCTCCAAGGGTTGACATCAATGAAAACCAACTATCAAAACCAATTTTCCAAAAAGAACATCTAAGTCACATGCAAAGTTGGTGAATTTTCATAAAAGATAAGTGTTTTTGTGTGTGCTTTTTTATTACCATGTGCTTATTCATTTGTATCTATTATGATATATTACTTACATAGTGTTGCATAGAATATTGGTTGAATATTTTGTTAATGTTTTCTCTGTTAGTGAGATGTGAGTGTTTAGCATGGCATTTGTATATGATGAGTATGCTAGTTGATAAGTAACTTATGTTAAGATAGTTTTGGTAAATGGTCAATAGCTTCCCGAGATAGGTCAAAATTACTGTGCATGCAAAAAGTGGTCCATGTGTACAAGTGATTGGTTTTGTTGTGTGCACTGGAGCGTAGTCTATGCACATAGGAAAGTAATACCTATAAGTGGAATCTGAAAAATTATGTGTGTTTTGGTATTCGAATGCTTTGTATAGTTATTTGCATAGTATCGTTTGCATGTTGGAGTGGTATTACATTCTGTAATGTCGGCGTGCCCAGTGTGCTTGAGTGTACAATTATATTTCAAGTTACTTTTGTTGTTATAATCTATATAAACAAGAGGAAATGTGGTGTGTCATGAACCAATTTGGGTCGTGCACACTTTCTTGAGTGATTCTGTTCAGTCTGAATGTTAACTGCACACTAATTTTCTTGAGGTAACGTTGCTCAGAAGTAAGTTGGGGACGTTACATGAGGTATCAGACCTGAAGTTGGGAGAGTTTGTGTGATGGGTCCCAGTCTAGGAGGCTGGGGACATCACATTTTCGTATCAAAATGAGGTTGGTCCAGCATTGTACTTGTATGTTCCAGAGAGTAGCATGAAATAGACATGTGTGTCACATTTTGGTGTTGTCCAGTGTAGAGTTTATTATGCATGCAAAATATTCATGTGCAGTGTGTGCACTATAAAGTGGGATGTTAAAAACATCCAAATATTTAGAAGAAAGGATTATGACAAAATGGTGCAGGGTTTTCATGTAGTTGTTGCATGAAATCATTTAACAAATATTAATTGATAGAACATTTTTCATAATTGTCAGTGGTTAGAGAAGGAGAGAGTCAATGAAGAAGGTTAAAAGCATGGAATATGTGCATAGGACTTACAGTCATGATGATGAATTCAAAGATATGTATGTTGGTCTGGGTGTTGATGGTACAAAATCCAAGTAGGAGAACATGAACTTGGTAGAAACCATAAAAGGACTGAAAAATGATGTCCAAAGATATAAATATGATAATGAAATGCTTATGAGATCCAAAGAGTAGCAATATGACTTCAATGTCAAATTGATGCAGAGCCTAGATAGATTGAAAAGAAAATGGATAAGGAGATAGAGACAAGTAGGCCAAGAAGTCATAGGTCTCATGATGAGAAGAGAAGAGAGGAAAGAGATGATGATAAGAAATATCACCATTCATCGAAGAATTTTTTTAAGAAAGAGAGTAGTAGCTCAAGTCCATCTCCTGATAGAAAGCATAAGAAGAGGATTGGGGTCGATGAGTTATGGGCGGAAAAGAGTAATATCAAGCCTCCTACTTTTGGTTGTGAGCATAAGACGAACTAGGATGAAGAAACTTGGTTGTTGGGTATGAGTAAATACTTCCAACTGCATAATTGATCCTCGTAGGCAGAAGGGAGAATAACCATTTATCAGCTCAAGGGAAAAGCATCAATGTGGTGGGATTAATATGTACAAGTGCAACACATTGATGGGAATAAAGTTACTTGAATGGAATTCAAGAGGTATTTCCAAAAGAAATACTTAACAAAGTGGTACTATGATAGGAAAATAAAGGAGTTCTTTGAACTCAAGCTTGGGAGCATAACGATAGACGCATACAAAAGAATATTTTTAGAGTTGTTGAAATATGTTCCTTTTATCAAGGTTGAACAGGTGAAGATTCAAAGGTACCTATGTGTGTTTCCATCATTTATTAGCAACAAGATACAATATGATGAGCCTAAGACATTGGAGGAAACCTTAAGGCGCGCTAAATGTCTCTATAAATAGAAAAGGGGAAGACTGACTTTCCAAAATGCTTGGGAAGACAAGATGAAAAGAAAGGTGGAACAAAGGAAGAAAGGGACTAAGCCACCATTTTTCAGAAATATTCCGCAAGGAAAACCAATTTCCAAGGAGCCCAGAATGACTGAGCCAGTGGGACAGAGACCAAGGCAACAACCTATCCAATTTTCGGGTTGTGGTGGAAATCATGTGTTTAGAGATTGTCCTCAAAGAGGTGAAAAATAGAGAATGCACACAGTGTACGACAAGTTGCGATAGTGGAGAACATGGGTAGAAATGTGCCAAGGGTTTACGTCATGATGGGAAAAAAGCAGGTTGAGTTTCAAGAACACATGATCGAGGTGGAAGGTAAGATTAATGACAAACCCAATGTTATTTTAATTGACTCAGGAGCTAGTCATAGTTATCTAGATCCTAAGATGGTGGAAATATTCCATTTGCCAAGAAGCAATCTTGGAAAACAATGGTTGGTGTAGTTAACTAAAGGAGAAAAAAGTAAAATTAATGAGATGGTTAAGGCATGTCTAATGAAGATGAATGGATTGTACAGAAAGGATAATTTAAATATTTTAACCTTGGGATCATACGATTGTCTCATTGGTATGGATTGGTTGGAAAAAAAGCATGTTGTCCTGGATTGTTACAATAAGGAATTCACTTGTTTGGATGAGGAAGGAAATTTGAGATCAGTTCAAGGAATTCCAAGAGTTGAAACTATTAGAGAGGTTTCATCCTTGCAATTGAAGAAACTCTATAGGAAAGGATGTTCGGTATTTGTAGCGCACATGGAGGAGGCACTTGTGGATAAAGTGCCAAGTGTTGAAGACTGCATAGTACTAAAAGAGTATGAGGATGTGTTTAAAGAGATAACAGTATTTCCACCGAAAAGAGATATTGACTTCTCTATAAATCTCATGCTAAGAGTAGCACTTGTATCCAAGACTCCTTATAGGATTAGTATCCTAGAGTTGAAGGATTTGAAGATGCAACTTGAAGAGATTCTAAAGAAGGGATATATACACCCAAGTGTGTCGCCTTCGGGTGCGATAGTTTTGTTTGTGAAGAAGAATGATAGTACGTTGAGACTTTGTATCGATTTCAAACATTTGAACAAGGTAACAATGGAGAACAAGTATCTTTTGCCAAGGATAGATGACATGTTTGATCAGTTGAGTGGAGCGTGAATATTTTCGAAGATAGATCTCAGATATGGTTATCACCAAGTGAGAATTAAGGAGGAAGACATAAGTAAGACTGCCTTCACAAAAAGTTATGGTCATTATGAGTTTACAATGGTTCCTTTTGGGTTGTCGAATGCACCAGTTGTCTTCATGTGTTTAATGAATGGAGTTTTCAAAAATTACTTGGATAAGTTTGTCGTCCTATTCTTGGATGACATTCTTATTTACTCAAAGTCTGAGGAAGAAAATGAGTAGCACTTGAGGATGGTGTTGCAGGTGTTGAGGGAGCATCATCTTTATGCAAATTTGATAAAATGTTCTTTATACTAGAGGCAGACTCGTTACTTGAGTCATATCATTTTAGAGGAAGGAATAGTTGTGAACCCAATGAAGATAAAATCCATTGAATAATGGCCAACACCAAGAAATGTCACAGAAGTGAGATCCTTTATGGGACTAGCAGGGTAATACAAAATGCTTATTGAAGGATTCTCAAATATTGTGCATCTAATCCCATCCATGTGAATAAAGGTGCACAATTTGTATGGTCTACGGATTGTGCAAAGAGTTTTCAACACTTGAAGAATTTGTTGACAAGTGCACCAATTTTGAGAATTGTTCATCCTGAAGAAAAATTTGTTGTGTGCATGGATGCATGCAAGGAAGGACTCGATGGATTCCTGAGTTAGAATGGGCATGTGGTGTGCTATGAATCAAGGAATTTGAAAGAGCATGAAAGGCTCTATGTTACTCATGATTTAGAATTGGTAGCTATATTGCATGCCTTGAGGATGTGGCAACATTATCTCATGGGTAAAATATTTGAGCTGAGAACAAACCATTGTGGTCTGAAGTATTTGTTTGGAAAACCAAGTTTAAATGTTATAGAAAGAAAGGGGTTAGATTTCCTCGGTGAGTATGACTTCGATATAAAACATATCAATAATACCCTTATTTCCCCCAGTTTGTAAATATAACTATAACTGGCCAAGAGACTATGGCGGAATAAATATGTGTGAATGTTTGATTTGATGAACCCTTGTATAAAAGGATCAATGTATGAATTTTTGTTATAAATAGAACTTGAATATGTGTTGCACAACTGCTGAAAGGGGGAAAGTTTGCCAATATAGACCATGGATTCTATGAGAGAGATGGTGAGGGGAAACCAAGAATGGTTGAGATTACCTACTGGGTGTAATTGATCAATAGTCCTCTGAGCCATAAATGAATTACCAGTCAAGTTGGTAGTTGGAAGGCCATCCTCAAGAGTTAATGAGGTGATGGGGCAGGGTACCCATCTGTAAGGCTTCCATCCCTAACCATGAATGGGGATTCAGACCCATGCAACCTTGTTGAGGAAGGAAAGAAAGGATGTAATTCAGGGACAGAGAGGGATCTGGAAGATAGCAGAGTAGAGAAAAAACTCTCCTGATAAGAGCAATGAGGATACTTCGACTTTAGAGTTGAGAGAAAAGATGAGAACAAATCTTGTTTTGGATATAAGAATCCTAGGGAAAGGTTTCTCTACAAGCTGATAAACGAGGCTGAAGAGCGACTAAGGGAGTGATCATGCATATCTCCTTGCTTGGATTAGAGAAAACAAATTTCCAAGATCATGTGGGAGGAGGAGAGTAACCTTTGTCCTTGTCTATCATGAAGAAAAGAGAAAGAATCTCACTCAGAGAATCATGGTCTAGCTCAAGGCTGGCTAGTGTTAAATCCATCATGAGTGACTATGCCTATGGTTGGGAGGAAACCTGCACCCCTTACAGAAGTTGCTCCACATTTTCCAATTCTAATAAGTATTTTCATAATCTTTGTAATATATTGGATGTGATGATTGAGTGTCTATGTTGATGGTTAAGTCTTGTAGTATTTGAATAGTTATTAGGTAGGATCGTTTGTTTTTGTAAACTTCTATACTTCATGGATTTCAATTTATCTCAGTTTTGTTGCCTGATAGTTATGATATGTGAATCCATGGGAGAGATGGGGTAGGATTGACTAAAAACATCTAAGTCATGCCAACCCTTTGAAGATTACCTTAGCGAGAATGCCAAGTTTGATTCTATGTGAGAAGGGCATGTTTCCTTTAGAATATTCACCCATGTGACCAAGGGCTCATGCCCATGCCCTTAAACCCTTTGCTGCAAAAAGGATTTGCACTTAGCCCATAATATTTTTCCAAAAGACCCATGTGACCAGAGCCTAGGAACCATGTGTTATTCTGAAAGGAGCTATCTCTTTTGGCTTCGGGACTTTGGGACTTGTGACTCCATAATCCTCGAAAGTAGCCAAAGGATGAAGTCGCAAATCGACGAGATTCGTCGATCGAGGGATTCAGTGTGGATGTCCCTCAACCGTTAGATCGGATGTAGGAAGGGAGGCTTTAAGCGCTTCAACAAAGTGTTACTTTAGGATATTAGGAGTGGTCTAGCGCTGAAACTCTCGAATGTCAGAGTCACGGAGTTAATCTAGACCATCGATAATATAGGGACATGTGTCCACCGATCAATAGTTATCTAGGAGTTTGGGAATTTGGTGATTTAGAAACGCGTGAGTCTTCCCCGAAGCTCTGCTAGCCAGAGTAAATCCTAGTCGTAAACGCCAGGCACATGTGGTGACAGATCTGGTGTGGTCTGGAGGGAAAGTCGGGAGATACACACACCAAAATCTTGAATGTCGAATTACCGAAGTGAGGTGGATTGTCTATCCTTATATCCTTCAGGATCCTTCTGAGACCTCGATCAAAGGGACCCACCATCGACTACCCAACTAACTGGGAATGTGTCATGGAGTGACACATGGCCGCTACTCATTCCCTTCAAGTGTTTACCATTGAAATAGGATCGTTGGATGAGGGGGTATGTGGAAAGTGATCTCATAGTATGGATATTCCATACTCCGGACGAACCCGACCAAGAGTTTACAAAGTATGAAATCACTGAAGTCACGAGTTTAGAAGTGGATCCTGATCGTTGGTCGAAGAGGACACGTGGCACCAGATTCGAGATTCTAGGGACTTATCTCTTCCGAGGATTTATGTCGAGAGGAGTTGGTAAGCCCGAAAGCCTAGAGCCGTGAAGTAACAAGAGTCATATATCTAAGGATCTACGTGGACTCCTACTCACCATTAGATCGAAGGGTTGAGCAGTTATTGGTCTAAGATGATGTGGCTCGATGACCTCATCTGAGGTGACATGGACCCACATTACATGTGCCACGTGTCACCTAGTTTTGGTCTATTCACATACCCCTTATACTGATTAAAGAAGGACACATGTCACCCCTTGACTCTTGCCGCATGTCAGTTGTTGGTTCGTTCAACAAAGTGGCATTGTACCCCTACAAGATAGTTTGGTAACATATTTCCCCTACTACCAGTCGGTCGAGGACATATACAGGTAGAAAATGTGGTGCTCCTGTGGTGCTGAAAACCCTAATGTAGGTTTCGTGCTCGTCCAGGTACCAGTGATCGAATTTTGATATAACTTTTTTGGCCACATAAGACATCCTTGGGCACTCCTTCTTGAATAGTAAAAAATGAATAGGTGCGATAAATTGGTTGCAAATGAGAGAGTAGGATATTTTATACCTGTTCTCCCACAAGATGCTAAAATAGACATGGACCGAGAGCTCGGAGGTGTGTCAGCTCAGGTTCATTCTTGTGAAGGCATTTCTTGCATAGATGTCGTCCAATAGATAAGACGTCATGTAGAAGGCAGGAGTTTTTCCTTCCTTCAGCTTTTGAGCCTGTAGAATGCAGGTGCTAAGCTGTTTGGAGATGATCGCGCCCCAGTCGAAGCTTGTTCCGGAGATGCTGACAGTATAAGACAAAGGAATCCATGCCTCCAAAAACCTGGAGAAATATTTTTCTCCATGCAACCGGCAAAGGAGAGCCATTAGAGAGATATAAGGTTGTCTGAGGTTGGCCGTCGAGTACCACTCGGTGTTTTGGTTGGTGAATTTTGTGTCTTCTCTCCACCAGGACGCCATGATTTTTCTGGTGTCATGCTTCTGATAAAACTTCACAACAAAATCCTTGTTCAAACGTTCATCTGGCTCCCTAAGCTTGTAATACTTTTGGACTTCTACTGGGAGGAAAACCCCGATGATTTGACCATTATCATCATTAATTACACACTTCTGTGCATTGTTGTGATCAATGAGCCATTTTAAAAGTTTAATGAAAGGGAATACCGAAGTCCTACTCGCCACCATGTGTATCTAAGCCTTGTGGATGTTGATGAAGACCTCATCATCCAACTTCCTTGTGTCAGGATCGCTATGAGGGGCATACTCGGGGAATTCTTCGTGCTTTATTTCCTTGAACAGGTCTTCCCATCGTGGGAATGTTTTCTTGGTCCCAATGTTCGCCTCTATGTCCCCAAAGACCGGGGGTGAGCGAAGGCTTCTTTGGTGATTGCCTTGATGATCGGCGCTGGCTTGGAAGTGAATTCCAATTTTATTGCAACAGCTGGGGAGGAGCCTTCTCCTGCTTCTGATTCTTGTAGCTTTGGGACTCTAGGAGATTTCTCGGTGGTAGGTTTCCTCGAAAGCATCGTTCCTGCAACCGAAGACGCTCAATTAGGGTCGGCACATAGAATAATATTAGATCTTTATTTATATGTGAAATGAAATAAAAACCAGATTGGTACATACCTGTATGCTTGCTAAACTATGTTGCTTAATACTCACTATACCTTGGAAGCCTTCTCTGGGTCATTCGTATTGCTCCTCTGGATGTTTCGGACCTCTTTGCATGCATAATTCTCTGGCTCATAATAATTCAGGGTAATATAACGAGAGAGAACTTATCAGTCACATCAAGCCGTTAATACAAGTAATGGGACAAAATTTAAACTACTTACCGCCAATTCTATGTAATCAATTTTACATAGGTTGATGGCGGATGCGCGGAGGGAGATGCATTGTATATACAGGTTAAAACGTTCATTGGTATTTGCGCATGAATCAGAGACTAATGCACGATCTTGGAATTAATCAATCAATTAAATGCATCGTATCTAGCGTATCTTAGAGCTAAAACATCCCATCGTGACATTTTTTGAAAGGGGAAATCGGGGATCAGCGTAGAGCTACAAGATTCTTCGTTGATACTTCTTACAAAAGAAAAAAAAAACCGCCGACACCGATTTCTTTCGTCCGATGGTTCTGACGTGACACGTGGCGGATAAAGACAGGTGACTGGACTCACGAGTGCCAACAGAGGTGGTAACCTTCTTTCAGTTGTGTGCTTCCTGTCCTAGCCTAGGAATCACCGATGTCTATTAGATATCAGGGGTTAGTAATCGGGGATGAACTTACTGCATACTTTCCCTTAGGCTAGCTTCTTGGAAATTCGTCGATGCCGACATGTTTTTTTTGGGATCGGTCGTCGGTGATTCCTCCCTTTCCCCACAAACGACTACTTCCTTTTGAGTTTTGTCGATGCTGAATGAAATCAATCATCGACAACTTTCTTTTTCAATGGTTATCACGAAAGAACAACTCCCCGTTTACTGATGCCGACGAAAACCGACGATCGATGTCCTTAGTTTCCTAGGACGATTTTCTTTCACCTCTGATTCTTCCGGGTGTCGAAATTTGGACGCGTCAGGTGAAACGAATTAGTGGTTGATTCTTTAGTAAAATGTTACTCCCTTTAAGTTGTGATGGTTTCGACATGTTCAGTGAAACTTTTAAAGAATCAAGGAGAAAATGTAGAAAACAAAGATAAGTGAAAACGACATTGTTCTGAATTAAACAATAAGTGGTACCCAAAAAGTAGTGTTTGGAAAAGAATTTTTAAGGTGTGTTGAGAGCTCAACAAATGGAGATTCACTGGGAAAACGCAGAATCTTTGTTCTTCCTTCAATAACCTTAAGCCATGTCCTCCTTTTTTGTTTATATTTATTCATTATTATTATGTTTTATTTTTTATTTTTTATTTTTTTTATTGGAAATATTGTTTTAGGGCCTGACCATTGACTGGGAGGGTGTCAGGTTCTCCCTCCAAGTTCTGCAATTGATAAGTACCTGCCCTTATTTTTTCATCGACCTGGAAAGGTCCAAGCCATAGGTTCTGAAACTTAGAGTGCTTCCCTTTTCGTTCATTTTCTCTGTCCCATTTTAGTACCAAGTCTCCCACCTCAAAACTCTTTTCTTTGGTCTTATGCTTGCCGAACCATCATTTCACTATCTGTTGGTGAGCTAGGAATTTTGACTTAGCCTTATCTGTCTCTTATTCCATCATGAGTAGAGTATTGATTCTTCTTTGCATGGACGATGAGGGTTCCTCGTTGGAATATTGGGCCAATTGAAGAGATGGCAGATAGAGCCCATTTGGGAGGATGGCTTCTTGCCTGTAGACCAGAAAGTACGGGGAGTTTCCTATGGCTTCTTTGGGTGTGACCCTATCGGCCCATAAGGCATTATGAATTTGATTATGCCAATTTCTTTGGTTATCCGTAACTGTCTTCTTTAATATCCTTACCAGATTTTTGTTAGTCGACTCCGCCACACTGTTTCCCTGAGGGTAATAATTTGCAGAGTACTTGATTATGATTCCTTTGTCCAAATTCTGTCAATAGTGTAGAGGAGAAGTAAGTTGCATTATCAAATACCAGAACAGAGGGGAGACCAAACCTTGTGATTAGTTGTTGTTCTATGAATTGGATCACTACCTTCTCATTTACATGAGTCAGAGGGATGGCCTCCTCCCATTTTGTGAAATATTCAGTGGCAATAAGAATGTACTTGTGTAGCTTAGAGGAGCTAGGCATAATTTATCCTATGATATATAACCCCCACTTCTCAAAGGGCCTCGAAACAGTCACAGGCTGAAGTGGGACTGCTTCCCTTTTCTCCTTTCCAGTGCTTATTTGACAAGTCTTACAGTTTCTAGCATAAGTATGCACGTCTTTGAACAAGGTGGGTCAGTAGTAGCCGGCCATCATAATCTTATGAGCGGTGGTATTTCCAGCAAAATGTCCTCCGGCGGAGCCATCATGAAGTTCCTTTAGCACCTTATCGGCATCTTCACGTTTGAGGCACCTAAACAATACCCCATCATAGTTGATCCGAAAAAGCACCAAATTTATAAGACGATATTGTGCAGACTTTAACCTAAGGGATCTTCTTTCTCTTGGGTTGAGGATTTTGGGGCAAGTTCCATGATGTAGTAGGTAATCCAAGTCCTTGTACCAAGAATATCATCCTAGGGGGATGTATGCTACTTCTCCACACCATAGATCTATTTCATTCTCCCATCCAGAGTCTTCATTTACTTGATCCTGGGCTTCGGCTGTGAGCTTGCACAGACCTTGTCCTTTTACCTGCTTGGTAGGTTTTATGTCTAGGTCAAATTCTTGGACTACCTCCATCCAGTTCCCTCTTCTTTCTCCCATTTCTTGTTGGGTGAACAAAGATCGGACTACAAGGTGTGGTACAATCACCTTAGTGTGGTTCTTGAGGATGTAGGACCTGAAATTCTTTACTGCCTTATAGACTGCGTAGGCCTACTTGTCTATAGCAGGATAGTTGAGCTCAGATCCTTGAATATTAGTGATCATAATTGATATTGGGGCTTCGTTGTTGTCATCATCCTTCTGAGTTAAAACCGTAGCCAGTGACTAGTCAAAAGCGAAGGTATATAAGTTAAAGCCTCTATTGAAATCGGGACTTCGCAACACCGGAGCCCAGGATATGGCAGCTTTGATTTTGTTGAAAGCGTTTTTTCGTTCGTCATCCCACTTAAATTCGGCATCTTTGCAAATCATCTTTTGTAAGGGTTTTATAATTTCGACGAAGTTGGGAGTGAACTTCCTCACGAAATTGATTTGCCCGAAGAAAGACTGCATGGATTTCTTGTTATGCGGAAATGGAAGTTGTGCTATGGCCTTAATCCTTTCGGTGTCTATGCGAATCCCTTCTTGAGATATAATATGTCCCAACAACTTCCCTTCTTCAACTCCGAAAATAGTTTTCTTAGGATTTAACGATATACCGTATTTACTGCATCTTTCAAAAATCTGAGTTAAGTGTTGGATGTGCTCCCTCCCATCCTTTGAATACATCGTCACGTCATCTAAATATACTACTACACACTTGTTTATAAGACCTCAGAATTCCACATCCATGGACCTCTGGAAGGTTTCTCCTGCATTAATTAAGCCGAAAGGCATGCGTTTATAAGGGAAGGTTCCTCATTTGGTTCAGAAGGTGGTTTTCAATCGGTCTTCCTCCAAAACCAACACTTGATTGTATCCTGAGAAACCATCGAGCAAAGAAAAAATATCCAAACCCGACACGGTCTGCAGGAGTTGTTCCATTAGCAGGACGGGATAATTGTCCTTCTCCGAAGCTTTATTGAGGTTCTGAAAGTCTACGCACAATCGGATTTCTCCCGATTTTTTCCTCACGGGAACGAGATTTACTACCCAGGCAAAGTGCCTAACCTGGAAAATTATCTTTGCATCCAAGAGTTTCCTTAATTCTTGGTACATGAGAGGTTCTAATGAAGGGTGATATTTCTTGAGCTTCTACTGGAAAGGCTTGACTTCGGGTTTCAACGGGATGGTGTGCTGAATAATACGAGTATCATATGTTTTCAACTCCTTATAGGACCATGCGAAAATGTCCTGGTATTGTCTAAATAGCTTGAGGTAGGCCTTTATTTCTTCCTTAGATATAGTTTTTCCGAGGTTTACATTCCTTGGGTTCTCTGGGGTCCCAAGATTCACAGTTTCATGGAGGGGACAAGAGCTGCCAGTCTTTGCACTTTTAGGACCTTTGAATCGTTCCTTTAGATCAAACATATCTTCTATATTAGCTACCCCTTTCGGGATCATATGGGCCTTTGATCTATCTATATGTCAGTCTTCCATAGGACCCCTTTCTGTCCAGTTCTCTTGGAACTCTTCATCATCAATAGCGAGATCTTTGAAATTGTCCTGATTGGTCAAAAAACTTATGTTATGTTCATCTCCTTCGAAGACTTTCCAATTAGAAATGTTATTAGGTACCAATGGCTTGTAGAGAAGTTCTACAGTGAATCGGTAGGCTTCATAATCCTCTAAAGGTGATAGCCAAGAAGCGGTTTTGGCTAGGGAATCGGCAAGGGTATTCTTTGCCCTGGGGATTGCGGTAATGTTGAAAACTCCAAAGCGTTCTATTAACCTATGCACCTCCTGCTGGTAATTATTAATGTGGGGCGAATTGCAATGTATCATGTTTCTTACTTGTCTAATTGTGATTTATAAGTCTCTGGAAACCTTTAATTCTTTGACATTAAGATCTATGGCTTTCTTTAACCCTTGCACTAGGGATTCATACTCGGCAGTGTTGTTGGTGCACTCGAATTCTAGCCTACAAGACAAGAAATGACGCCTGCCCCTTGGGTCGATTAGAATGAACCCCGCTCTTGATCCTTCTTGTGACTTGGATCCATCAAAATAGAGGGTCCAAATACATGAATGACAATCATTCCTTCCTTCATCATTGTTGATGTTATGTTGTCCACCCTTTCCTTCCACCCGACCTGGCACATGATTTTGACAAAAGAGAGAATATTCTGTTGGCATCGAAGATTTTTCCTGGAAAGGAAGCTCAGAGTTTTGGGTAATCAGAACGTTGGATATGAGGGGAGGGAAGTTCCCGAAGTAGGAGTCACAAGAATAATTACCCAATTTGGGAAAATCCATGGAGGCTGGTTCATTAGGGGCTTCAAGATTGGTGATCGTATGCTTCAGATATCTCTCCCTATCAATTCAGATCATGTTCTTGTATCCTTTCAGTGGTAGCCAAAGGTGTTCCCAATCAGTAATAAAGTATCCATTCAGCTTTTCTGACCAATATCGGCTTAATAATAGCCCATATGCCTTAGGGATATATACTACAATGATATCAATCACCTGCACGAACTTAGGGTGTGTCTCTATCCTGATCATCACATCTTTGAGTTCCCCCATAACCTTGACCTAGGTTCTATCTAGTTGTATAAAATGATTATCTCTTTTGAGAGGGACAACACCTAGCTTATTACAAACGTCCAAGGGCGTGACATTAGAAGACACTCTAGAATCTACCATACAATTGTGAAGATTCCTATTGAAGACTTTGAATGTTAAAAGGAAAGGAGGCACGAAAGGTCTCTCCTTCCTGTCTTCTGAGTAGGTGCTTATCGTTGGTTTTCTTTCCAAATATGGATGGGGTAGATTCTTCTCTCAACCATCGTCGATGGCTGGGTTTTCTACCAAACTTAGAGCCTACAACAGAAGGTCTTTCTGCTGAGGGATTCTACATACATACATAACTGATATATTAGCTTTCAGCTTCTTCAAATCTTCAACTACGTTATAATCTAGCTTAGGAGATTCCCACATATGGATGCTTAGAGGTTGTTTACTGGGAGCGACATGCATTCTCGGGTGATCGAGAGTCAATTTACTTTGTGAGACACTGGTGGCATTAGTATATTTTGGGCTGGGTTGACCCTTACTACATGTTTGTACCACCGATATCTCTGTGGGTGGTGCCTGAGGTTTAAACAGATTGTTCGAAGATGCGATCATGTCGGGATCCCATATCATCATGGTCATGTCTTATGGTGGGTCAGCCTCTTCCTGATTGGTAATGTTAAAGGCCAAACTGTTGGGTGGTTCGGTCAGAGAGACTTCACCCAGAAAATGATTGGCCATTAAATTCATGGTGTTGACCCACTGAGGACATTCCCTTTCTAAATGGTTCTCTTGGTGGTAAGTACAGATAGAATCAGAAGCAACATTTCCTAAGTCAATTTTTAGGTTGGCTGGGGGAGGTTCAATTGATTTGAAAGGATGGTTTCTTTTAAAGAAATTCCTATAGGGTCTTTGGCCTTGGTTTCCCTCACCCGCAGTTCTTTTCATATCTATAATATCATTTGATAGTTTCTTGAACATGCGTTGCAGGTCTTCTATATCCCCATTACCCTTATCGGGAGTTGGTTCAGTCGGCTTCCCCGACGGTCTAGTCAAGAGGAGTCCTCTCCTGGGAGGGGGTTGGCTTTCTTTTCTTGCTAGAGATGCTTGGCCTTCTTTACACCCTTTCATTTGGAACTCTATCGTCTTGGCCTCTTCAAAATTCTCCGCGAGGGTTTTCTTAGCGGCTCTTTTAATGAACATGGAAATAGAGGCCGGAAGAGCATTAGCATAGACCTCGATTTGCAACTCTTGAGTCGTTTTTGCCGTGGGATGAAACTTGTCTAGAATAGTCATGAATCTTTGATTGAAATCTTTGACCCTTTCCTTTGGGGTCATGGTGGCTACGAACAATTCGGCCATAAGGGCTCCCATGGTAGTTTCCTCGGCAAATTTGTCTAGAAAGTCCTTTTGGAACTTAGTCCAGCTGGTTATGGATCCTACTAGCAAGTTAAAATACCAAGTGGAATCCAAATTCTCAAACATGTAGGGGAAAAGTCTGCATACCACGTCTTCATGTTGAACGTTCATAATCCTGATCGCGAGTATGAACTTCTTGATATGATCTTCGGGCAATCCTGAGGTCTCGGGATCATACTTGGGGAGAAACTTTTTCGGGTGCCTAGGGAGATTGTGTATTCATCCAAGGATGGCCACGGCGTCCCCGGCCAACCAAGGTTGGTCGCCTTGAAGTGGAACTTATCTCTCCTCCTCATGACCATTGTTATCTTCCATATCTTCAGAGTCGGAGTTAGGCTCTTCCTCCTCTGAAAGATCGTTAGGTTCAGAGATGTCATCGGTTGGCGTCTCGGGTATGAGGTCAAGAGGTTCTTAGATTTCGGTGATCGCGAAGTCTATTAAGTCTTCGATGGAGTGTACGAAAACTTTGTTGGGAGTGCTGACCACTGGTCTACCTTGTTGTTTTCTTTGAGGGAGGATGGGGGTGAGTGGCAATGCGCTGATTTACCGGGCGTAAGCTCTGGTAATCCTTCTAAACTGATTCACTTCCTCGTGAGGGAGGGCGTAAGGTATTTCAGGGTGAATATAACCTTCCTCGGAGTGGGGCAAGTTATCCGCTTCAGGAGTACTCGGTAAAGGTGGGTTGTCTGTTGGATGACTAGCCATGCATGTGGGCCGTTACAAATCTATAGGTTGTTCGAAATATCATATAACTTACATATTCAACCATTCATTCTCAGGGCCTCCTTCTAGCGCCAATTATGTTGATGGGTCTTAAAACCCTTAACTCAACAGTAGGAACCAAACCCGCCACCAAGGCCCAATTAGAATCTGCAATGTTTGTGATTGGAATGGTTCTCCAGATCTTGCGATCTAGCCAATTTAATCGATGGGATTTATGTTTTCTTGTGGAGGCATCTCCTTCATTCGGGATTTTCTCTTTTGGTAATTTTTCTTTAGTTAGGATAAATGTGAGGAAAATCTGGTATAAACCAACTTGACCGCACAATGATAAGGAAGTCTAAAGACTGGGAAAGGTCGGGCTCGGGATAACCCTCAATCCAGCATGTAGACAACGATCTCTTACCACAGGCCTAGTAATAATACTTTAACCATGTGAGCACTCGATCACTAGCTGAGATTTTAACCTAAACTATCCAAGAAACAAAATGAGAGAAAATTTAACTACTACAGAAGAGGATGAGCTTGGGATAACCCGTTGCTCAAACATGCAAATGATAATCCTATACCACATACCTAGTAATAATATGTTAACCATGTGAGCATCCAATTACTGTTTGAGAATACTAATTATTAGAAGAAAACATTTATATGATAAGATCAATAAAAAGCAAAATAATTCATCTACCATAATCCTTCATCATATATCCACACAACGATTCATCATTTCCATCATTAAAGAAAAGAACAACAAAGCAATTGCACCAGATAACTTGACAATATATTCGATAGCTCTTACTTGTTACATCTGCTCATGAACTAAATAGGAAATAGTTCTTCTCCAGGCTCAATTACACATGCATATGATGAAAACAACTTCGTCTCTAGTCCAGAAGGACTTCTTCATTCATAGCAGCTCCAAAATAATTCTTAACAACTATAAAGAAAAGATTTCTTGCAACAAACCATTGACCTCTAGACCATCGGTCGATGTTCCTATTTATAATATAAAGTCTTAATAGTAATTAACGGTAAAATACAATTTGAGCTAATCAAAAATTGCCACGTGGCATCATCATTTGACAGTCTTTCAATAGTCCACCCGAGTTGTTTCTTGAAAAGGGTGGATTCTTTCATAATCATACCATCTAATAAAGAGTTCTTCACAAGTATGGGCCCATGAGAATCTGTGGTGTTCCATTGGGGATGTATCCCTCTGATTTCCGCTACATGTGCTCGGTATTTTATCAAGGTGGAATTCAGTTGTTGCAACATGGTTTTATCTCTCATCGGGTGTTCTGTGAATTGTCGCACCTGTCCCGACCTCGCATCGGCTACCTTCACGCACTCTTCGGACCATAGGGAGTCTTGTTTTGCATACGTCTTAAGCACGTTTCTTATGTCGATAAACTCACTGGGGTTGCTGAAATCGGGGAGCTTGATATATTTCATTACTTTATTAATTTTATCCCAGTGCTTCTGGCACTTGGCATATTGTTCTTGGATCTCTCGATGTGGGTCCCAGGACATCTTAGTCCAGTATTCTGCGGATCTCCTTATGAAGTCGAGGCTATTTTTTCTTAACAACTGAATGCCATGTTCTTTATTTTCTAGACCCTGTTGGATGGCCTCAATGTATTCGAGCCTTTACACCACTTGTTGTGCTCTTTCATGCCATCGTTCCATCTCCTTCCATGCTGCGAGAGCCATGAGAGTGTCCTCCTTGAATTCAATTATATTTTCAGTTAACATGGTTCTTTCTTTCTTGTACTCGTTGTAAACTCCCGAAAACTCATTCTTCAAATATGCCATAGTCTATGCGGCACCTTTATAATACTCAACAATATGTCATAGGTGTTCCAGTTCCTTCAGAGTATCAACTAGTTCTCTTTCATCCCTCTTGGCCCTATCCTGGGAAGCATCAGAGAGGGCTCTTCCCACGCCTATTAGTTCATATGTGCAAGCATCTGTTGTGTTGATCAATCTTTCCTCTGTGGTAACCAAAATAGAATGGTCCATAGTAATCTTCCTCTTCTTAGCAGTCCTTTGTACGATGGCCTTCCTCTTTTGATCATAGGAGATTGCATAGATGTCTGCTACTTCATCTACAGGCTGTGGTATCTGTTGGTTGCCCCATGCGAGCGTGCTTCCCAGGATGTTGGTGGTATATATTTGTTCAAGATCAGACTCTTGAACCTCCTTGTTTTGCTACGAAGGCCCGACCTCTTCCTGATGTTTATCGGGGGCCTGAGCATCAAGTGGAATGGATGTGTCAAGAGCGAGCTCAATACTTTCCTGTATTCTAGCCATGGCATCGCCAATGTCCTTCTGTGGGGATCTTTCTTTTGACACGTCCAATTCTGAATTGTCCTTGGGACTACGTGCTCGGGTCTCCGGTGCATCGGGCGTTTCTATGTCTAAGCCGCTTTCGACTCCTTTTTCTTCTCGTGTGTCCTCTTGAATATGAACATCGAGAACAAGAGGTGTTTTTTCCTCGGCTCCCTTTTCTTCTTCTACATGCATATAGTTTTTCTGAGATACCTCCAGACTATTATCATCACTATATATATCTATGAACTCAGACAGAGGGTTAGATGCACTAGTTTCGACCGACACCCGACCCGACTTTGATTGAGTCATCGCACCTGTCGGTGAATCAGCTGGCGACAGTGTGGATTCAAGGTCATGTGACCCGTTGATGTTACTGGGGTCTGTGAGCTCAGAGCCGCCTGCCCCTATCGGGCTCTCTTATGGGTTACTGGTTGGAATGCTCGAAAAGAGGGCCAGATCAATCAATGCCAGATCCATTATTTGTTGAGCATGTTGGAGAAATAGTGTCCCTCTTTCCCTTGCACTTGGAGTTCCGAGAAAATTTTGGTTCTGTATAGGGGCTTCCTAGGGAGCTTCCATCGTTTTGGCTAATTCGAATGTTACCCTTTCTTCCCTAGTCCTGAGAATTTATTCCTCTCTTTGCACTCTTTCATCCAAGGAAGTTGCTTTCTCTTCCCAACTCATGGCCTTGAACTTGGTTATTTTGGGGTCAACCATTCTTGCCACCACCTCATCCCAATCTTGAGCATTTACAGTGAATATTTCATCCTCAAATTGGTCTTGTGCATAAGGCCAACAGGACGATACTTGTGATGCATGTTTCGAGACCAGACTCTTGGGATCATGCCTGTGAAAATGCCCTTTCTGGAACTGAAATTCCAATCGACTTAATCCCTCTTGCTTGGCCTACGCAGTGTCTTTAACTTGGTAGAAGCCGATAAGAAACCCATAGGGTATGAATGCCCGCTTCTTATGCTTCACCAAAGTGGCGTTGTACCCCTGCAAGATAGTTTGGTAACATATTTCCCCTAGTACCAATCGGTCAAGGACATATATAGGTAGAAAATGTGGTGCTCCTATGGCGCTGAAAACCCTAATGTAGGTTTCGCGCTCGTCCAGGTACCAGTGATCGACTTTCGATATAACTTTTTTGGCCACATAAGACAACCTTGGGCACTCCTTCTTCAATAGTAAGAAATGAATAGGTGTGATAAATTGGTCGCAAATGCGAGAGTAGGATCTTTTATACCTGTTCTCCCACAATGTTACCCATGATGTTGGTCATCATGATGATGTATTGATGATGGTGTACTCAGGCTCTTCATAAGAACTTTCTCCTGGGAAAAAGTTATTTTCATCTCTTCCAGAAAACTCATTTTTGAACACTGTTCACAGGCCACTGGTATATTTGCTTGCGAGAATGCATGATTCTCATAGGCTGCCTTATGCCAGGGTGCGAGAAGTTCACACTGTGTTGAACTGCTAGGGTGCGAACTCTTTCTAAAGCAAGGAAAAAGATGAATTCTCGATGCTTCTAGAAGGGAATCTTCTAGAAGGATGATATGGCATTCGAATGGTTATCCTAGTACTGTATTCCCTGATATTTTGGGATCATTCTTATCCAAGTAACTAATTCATTATCTCCTATATATTGAGGGAATTCTCATGGAAAAGGTTAAGCAAGGTTAAGCAAGATTCATTGGAGAATTAGTGAAAGAATTGTGTGAAGGATTGAAGCTTGAACAACGGGCTAGGAAACGCCAGCAAGGATATCATAAGGGTTTTGATCTTCTTCATGCAAGTGAGAAAGTGTGTGTGTCGGAGCCAAGGGCCATCGAAAGGAAGTTTGCGACATCAAGGCTCAGGTTGTAATCTTTACTTTCCATTAATATGATACAGTAATATGTCCCTTTCCCATAAAGCTATTTCCACTTTATTGTATAATTCCTTGATCATATACATAGATTGACCGTTGAATAGATTGTGTTTTTTTCACTTTGGTTGGGTTGTGTTGTCTTGGTCTTGACTGCACGAGAGAACTGAAGAGAAGCATGAGCAACAAAGACCATACGAAGCGATATTAAGGTATGTCATTTGTTCTTGCCTCCTATTTAATTCAATGGTCAAAATCTAGGGAAAGAGTCATGTCATGTCTTGCTTTGTTCTAGATCCAGGTGGATCTAGGGAGATCGGTTAGTGTCCGCACCTACGGATTTATCCAATAACACAAAAGATGTTAAATAGACATGGACCGGGAGCTCGGAGGTCTGCCAGCTCAGGTTCATTCCTGCGAAGACATTTCTTGCACATATGACGTCCAATAGATAAGACGCCATGTATAAGGCAGGAGTTTCTCCTTCCTTTAGCTATTGAACCTGTAGAATGTAGGTGCTAAGTTGTTTGGAGATGATCGTGCCCCAGTTGAAGCTTGTTCTAGAGATGGTGACAGTATAAGCCAAAGGCATCCATGCCTCCAAAAACCTAGAGCAATCTTTTTCTCCATGCAACCGACAAAGGAGATCCATTAGATAGATATAAGGTTGTCTTAGGTTGGTCGTCGAGTACCAGCCAGAGTTTCGGTTGGTGAATTTTTTGTCTTCTCTCCACCAGGATGCCATGATTTTGCTAGTGTCGTGCTTCTGATAAAACTTCACAACAAAATCCTTGTTCGAACGTTCATCTGGCTCCCTGAGCTTGTAATACTTTTGGACTTCTACTGGGAGGAAAACCCCGGAGATTTGACCATTATCATCATTAATTACACACTTTTGTGTATCGTTGTGATCAATGAGCCATTTTAAAATTTCAATGCAAGGGAATACCAGAGTCCTGCTCGCCACCATGTGTAGGTAAGCCTTGTGGATGTTCACGGAGACCTCATCATCCAACTTCCTTGTGTCAAGATCACTATGCAGGGCATACTCGAAGAATTATTCGTGCTTTATTTCCTTGAACAGGTCTTCCCATCGTGGGAATGTTGTCTTGGTCCCAATGTTCGCCTCTGCTTCCCCAAAGGCCAGGGGTTGAGTAAAGGCTTATTTGGTGATCGCCTTGATGATCAGCGTTGGCTTGGAAATGAATTCCAATTTTCTTGCAACGGCTGGGGAGGAGCCTTCTCCTGCTTCTGATTCTTGCAGCTTTGGGACTCTAGGAGATTTCCTGGTGGTAGGTTTCTTCGAAGGCATTGTTCTTGCAACCGAAGACGCTCAATTAGGGCTGGCACATAGAATAATATTAGATATTAATTTATATGTGAAATGAAATCAAAACCAGACTGGTACATACCTGTATGCTTACTAAACTATGTTGCTTAATACTCACTATACCTTGGAATCCTTCTTTGGGTCGTTCATCTCGCTCCTTTGGATGTTCCAGACCTCTTTGCATGCAGAATGCTCTGGCTCATAATAATTTAGGGTAGTATAACGAGAGAGAACTTACCAGTCGCATCAAGCCGTTAATACAAGTAATGGGATGAAATTTAAACTACTTACCGCAAATTCTTTGTAATCAATTTTACGTAGGTTGACGGCAGAGGTGCAGAGGGAGATGCATTGTATCTACAGGTTAAAACGGTCATTGGGATTTGTCCACGAATCAAAGACTAATGCGCGATCTTGGAATTAATCAATCAATTAAATGCATCGTATCTAGCGTATCTTAGAGCTAAAACATCCCATCATGTCATTTTATGAAAGGGGAATCGGGGATCGACATAGAGCTACGGGATTCTTCATTGATACTCCTTACAAAAGAAAAAAGAAAAAAACTACCAACACCGATTGCTTTCGTCAGATGGTTCTGACATGACACATGGCGAATAAAGACAGGTGATTGGACTCACGAGTGACAATAGAGGTGGTAACCTTCTTTTAGTTGCGCGTTTCCTATCCCAGCCTAGGAATCACCGATGTTGATTATATATCAGGGGTTTGTAACTGGGGTGAACTTATCGCATCCTTTCACTTGGGCTAGCTTCTTGGAAATTCGTCGATGCCGACATGTTTTTTCAGGATCAACCGTCGGTGATTCCTCCCTTTCCCCACAAACGACTACTTCCTTTTTCGTTTCATCGATGCTTAATGAAATCAGTCATCGGCAACTTTCTTGTGCAATGCTTATCACGAAAGAACAACTCCCCGTTTACCGATGCCGACAAAAACCGACGATCGGTGTCCTTAGTTTCCTATGACGATTTTCTTTCACCTCTGATTCTTCCGGGTGCCGAAATTTGGACGTGTCAGGTGAAACGACTTAGTGGTTGATTCTTTATTCAAATGTTACTCCCTTTAAGTTGTGATGGTTTCGACATGTTCAGTGAAACTTTTAAAGAATCAAGGAGAAAATGCAGAAAACAAAGATAAGCAGAAACAACATTTTTCTGAATTAAACAATAAGTGGTACCCAAAAGGTAGAGTTTGGCAGAGACTTTTTAGGGTGTGTTGAGGGGTCAACAGGATGGTGACACATTAGGAGTTGGGTGAGATATCCCACAATAGAGAGGAAGAATATGATGAAAGGAGGGTGGTGGAAACCCCTCCAAATTTGGTCGAAACTCTAAGAGGCCTCATGGGAGAATTATAGAGTTATAAGGCTGGAAATGAAAGGTTGATCAAGGAGTAGGAAAAGGAGACTAAAATTAATGCAGTCCTACTACAAATCCTATCATATATACAAAGGCAAATGCAACATGGTCCAACTTCCAGTCATGTGGACAGGCATCATACTAAGGAAACTCCAAGTCCACCTAAGATATAGAAGCATGGTTCTGAAAGTGGCCACACTAGGAGGAGCACCTCAAAGAAGGCTCAACATGGAGCCAAGAGACATTCAATGGAATATTCCTATAGTGATGATGCTGAAAACTCCAAGGAATCTTCTAGTGGCAAAACTAGTTCCCATTCTCAGACAAGAGGAAAAAAGAGGAGACATTCCAAGATTTGTGACCTTGAAGAATTCAAAAAAGCCAAAACACCCACCCTCTATGGGGAGATTAAGAAGGGGGAAGAAGCAGACATTTTTCTACTCAGCTTGAAGAAGTATTTCAAATTCCATGAATACTCTGAAAAATTAAAGGCTCGGATAGCCATTTTCAACCTGAATGGGAAAGATTCCATTTGGTGGGAATACCTTAGGAATGTGAAAGGATTCCATGAGAAGGACTTTTCATGGAAAAATTTTGAGAAATACTTCAAGAAGAAGTACCTGTCAGAAAAGTAATTCGATGGGAAGAAAAAGGAGTTCTATGAACTCAATCTAGGACAACTCACCATAGATGAGTATATCAACAAATTTCTCGAGCTGATGAGGTATGTGCTCTACATAAAGGATGAAAAGTTAAAGATGTAATTATTTATTAGTTTCTTACCTTGGTCCTACCGAGACAGAATTGAGTTTGATGAGCCAAAGACCTTAGAAGATACTATTCGAAAATCAAGGTATTGCTATGAGAAATTCAAGAGTAAGAAAGAACCACGTGAAGACTAGAAGAAGAAAAACAATTCAGGATTCAAGAAGAATGGGTTTAAACCCTCGAAATTTAAGAACCCTTCTAAGAGCTCTAAGATGAGACTTCTTTCCAGAAGTGTGTATCAGCAAAATTTCCCATCCCAGAGTGGAAATAAATCATTCAGAGAAACTCCAATTAAGATTGATAACAAGAAAAGAGAGAACCCTTGAAATGTTGGCGTTGTGGAGAAGAACATATGTTTAGGGACTGTCCACATAGACAACAGAACCATGGGAGGGTCTATAGCATCCAAGAGGCTACCACAGTCAATGATGTGGCTAGGAGCCTACCAAAACTTTATGCAGCCTTGGATAATAGACAATCTTACCACCAAGCTTCAGTGGTGGATATGGAAGGTACGATTTCCAACCATCGTGTTTCCATTTTAATTGCCCATGTTTCTAATTTGAGTTATGTTTCCCCTTAAACTATTGAGAAGTGTAAATTGCAACAAGTTAAACATGTTAAATCTTAGTCATTACAACTAGCCACTGGAACCAAAAGAAAAGTAACAGAGGTCATACCAGCATACCAATTTTTCATGAGTGGGTTTCCCACCCAAGCAAACCTAAACATACTTCCTCTACGATATTATGACCTGCTGATTGGAATGGACGGGTTGGTTGCCCACAAAACCAAGTTGGACTGTTACAGTAAAACGTTGGAGTGTTAAAATGAATAAGGAAGAAGGGTAACCCTCCAAGGGATTCAAAATCTTGTCTTAGTGATAAAAATATCATCCCTCCAAGTGAATAAGTATTGCATAAAGGGATGCCCCTTGTATGCAATACAAGTTATGAACTATGTTGAGAATGACAAACCTAGCCTAGAGAACCATCCCATATTAAGAGAATATAAATATGTATTCCCAGAAGAGTTTCCAGGTCTACCTCCAAGAAGGGATATTGACTTTTCTATAGAAATTGTACCCAAAGCAGTGCCAATGTCTAGAACACCCTATAGAATGAGTACACCAGAGCTAGTTGAGCTCAAATTATAGTTGAAGGAGATGTGGTACAAATGCTACATCCATCCCAGTGTGTCTCCATGGGGAGCACCAACTTTGTTTAAGAAAAATAAAGATGGCACACTCAGACTTTAGATAGATTATAGACAACTCAATAATATGACCATCAAGAACAAGTATCCCTTGCCAAGGATCGATGACTTGTTTAACCAATTAAGGGGTGCTACCATCTTCTCCAAGATTGACTTGAGGTCTAGATACCATCAGGTCCGAATTAAAGATGAGGATATCCACAGGACAAGATATGGTCATTATGAATTTGTGGTGGTGCCATTTGGGATTACCAATGCACCAACCACTTTTATGTGCTTAATGAATAAGGTATTAAGAAATTTCTTGGATAGGTTTTTGTTGGTTTTCATTGATGATATCCTAATCTATTACAAGAATAGGGAAGAGCACGAAGAAATTCTCAAGCTAGTACTCCAAGTACTAAGAGAACATCAGCTCTATGCTAATCTTAGTAAGTGTGATTTTTTCTAGAAAAAAGTCCATTACTTAGGCCATGTTATTTCTGAGGAAGGAGTGGAAATTGACCCTCACAAGATTAAATCCATAATGGATTTGCCTACCCAAAAGGATGTATATGATATTAGATCCATTATGGGTCTGGAAGGATACTATAGGAGGTTCATAAAAGGATTCTCCAAGATTGGTTTCCCAATCACCTCCCTTCAGAAAAAAGGGGGTTAAATTCATTTGGACTTCAGAATGTGAAGAAAGATTTCAAGAGCTGAAATACCTTCTAACCAATGCTCTTGTACTGAAGATTGCAGACCCAAACAAAGACTTCATTGTGTGTACAAATGCCTACAAGGAAGGGCTCGGAGGAGTCTTTATGCAATAAGGACATGTGATTTTCTATGAATCCAAAAAATTGAATGAGCGTGAAGTCAATTATGTGACCCATGATATGGAATTGGCTTCCATAGGGCATGCTTTAAAAATGTGGAGGCATTTCCTCATAGGTAGAAGATTTGTACTTATGAAAGACCATAGTGAATTAAGGTCTTTTTTTGACCAACCAAAACTCAATGTGAGACAAGATAGGTGGATGGCTCTCCTTAGTGAGTTTGATTTTGAAATCAAATATATCAAAGGAAAGTAGAATAGGTGGTTGATTCCTTTAGTAGAAGTATGAAAGTAGTTCACTTGGTAGCTATAAGCGTCAATGAATCAAACATTAAAGAGAGGGTTAAAATTGCACAAGAAACAGATGCATTCTTCAAGACCGTGGCATCATACATGAAGCAAGATTCGACAGGGATGAAGTATGAAGGTTATCAAATTCTTATTGAATTCTTTCTGACCTACAAGAGAAGATTGTATATTCCAAGTTGTGATGACTTGAAGAGGTTCATAATGGATGAATTGCACAAAATACCATATATTGGTCATCCTTGTTATCATAAAATGATCACAGCCACTAGGAAACTATTCTACTAGCCTGGACTGAAAAAGGACATAGATGATTACTTATCCAAGTGTCTAGAATGTTAGCAAGTCAAGTTAGAGCACCGACACCCAACATGATTGTTGCAACCCCTACCAATTATCGAAAGGAAATGGGAAACCATCTCCATGGATTTCATCACAGTTACCAAGATCAACCAAAGAGAACGATGTCATCATGGTAGTTGTCGAAAAACTGAGAAAAGTTACTCACTTCATACCTGCCAAGTCAACTTGAAAGGCAATACATATTGCCAGCATCTTCATGAAAGAGATATTCAAACTGCATGGCATGCTTAAGGAAATTATATCCAATGGAGATACAAAGTTTACTTCAAACTTTTGGAAATATATGTTTGTTGGTTTTGAAACTAAATTGCTCTTCAGTACAACCTATCACCCTCAAACCGATAGGAAAACAGAGAGGGTAAACCAAATATTATAATACATGTTGAGGATGCATGTAATTCATCAACCCAAGAAGTGGGAGGACTACCTACCACTGGTATATTTTTCTTACAACAATGGTTATCAAGAGTCATTAAAAATGAGTCCTTTTGAAGCCCTCTATGCAAGGAAATGCAACATTCCAATCAACTAGAACAACCCAGTAGACAGAGTTACAATCAGGGGAGATATGTTAAAGGAAATGGAACAAGTGATTCAGGCAAGAAAAATATGAAGATAGCCTAGGATAGACAAAATAGCTATGCAGACCTAAAAATGACTCCTAGAGAGTTCAAAGCAGGGGATCATGTGTGTCTCCAATTTAGACCCGGGAGAAGCTCCTTGAGGATGGGAGCTTGCGCCAAGATGGCACCTCGGTATTGTGGACCCTTTGAATTTTTGGATAGAGTGGGACTAGTAGCCTATCGGATAGCACTCCCTCACACAGTGAAGGAACATAATGTTTTCCATGTTTCCTTATTAAAGAAGTATGTACCTAATTCTAATCATATTATTGATTGGTATGTGGTTCAAGTGGAACTCGCAGGAGAATTCCAGCCAGAACCTTAATGCATAATAGATAAGAAGGAAACCCCACCCAGGAACAGAACCATTACACAGGTCAAGGTGCAGTGGAAATAGTTTGGCCCAGATGAGGCTACATAGGAAATGGAGGATTCCATGAGACATGCATATCTGTTTTTGTTTAGTTATGTACATACATAGCACATCGCTATATAGAACGTTGAGGACAATGTTCCTTTAAGGGGGAGGGGATTGTGATACCCCTGATTCCCCCAGTTTGTAAATAGAACTATAACTGGCCAAGAGACTATGACAGACTAAATATGTGTGAATGTTTGATTTGATGAACCCTTGTATAAAAGGGTCAATGTATGAATTTTTGTTACAAATAGAAATTGAATATGTGTTGCACAATTGCTGAAAGGGGGGAAGTTTTCCAAAATAGACCAAAAATGCTATGAGAGAGATGGTGAGGGGAAACAAAGAATGGTTGATATGACCCTCACTAGACCAGTACCTACTGGGTGTAATTTCTCAATAGTCCTCTGACCCATAAATGAATTACCAGTCAGGATGGTAGTTGAAAGGCCATCCTCAAGAGTTAATGAGGAGATGGGGAAGGGTACCCATCTGTAAGGCTTCCAGGCTTGATCATAAATGGGGATTCATACCCATGCAACCTTACTAAGGAAGGAAAGAAAGGAGGTAATTCGGCAATAGAGAGGGATATGGAAGATACCATAGTAGAGAAAACACCCTCCCGAGAAGAGAAGTGAGGATACTTCGACTCTGGATTTGAGAGAAAAATTGAGAAGAAATCTTGTTTCGGCTGTAAGACGCCTGGGGCAGGGTTTCTTTACAAGATGATAAACAAGGATGAAGAGCGAGTGAGGGAGTTCTCATGCAGATATCCTTTCTTGGAGTAAAGAAAACCGATTTCCAAGATCCCGTGGGAGGAGGAGAGTAACCTTCGTCCCTGACTGTCATGGAGCAAAGAGAAAGGATCTCTCTCAGAGAATGATGGTCTAGCTTAAGGGTGGCCAATGGTAAATCCATCAAGAGTGATTGTTCCTATGGTTGGGAGGAAACAAACGCCCCTTTCAGCAGTTGCTCCACATTTTCTAGTTCTTATAAGTATTTTCATACTCTTTGTAATATATTGGATGTGATGATTGAGTATCTATGTTGATGGTTACGTCTTGCAGTATTTGAACAGTTATTAGGTAGGCTCTTTTGTTTCTGTAAACTATTATACTTCATGGATTTCAATTTATCTCAATTTTGTTGCTAGATAGTTATGAGATGTGAATCCACAGGAGAGATGGGGTAGGATTCACTAAAAACATCTAAGTCCTGCCATCCCTTTGAAGACTACCTTAGCAGGAGGGCCAAGTTCGATTCTACGGGAGAAAGGCATTTTTCCTTTAGACTATTCACCCATATGATCGAGGGCTCATTCCAATGCCCTTAAAAAAAATTCTGCACAAAGGATTTGCTCTTAGCCCATAATATTTTTCCAAGAGACCCATGCGACCAAAGCCTAGGAACCTTGCCTTGGTCTAAAAGGAGCTAGCTCTTTCGGCTTCGGGACTTCGGGACTTGTGAGTCCACAATCCTCGAAAGTAGTCGAAGGCAAAATTCATGAATCAATGAGGGTTTTCGATTGGGGGATTCAGTGTGGATCTCCCTCAACGTTAGATCAGATGTAGGAAGGGAGGTGTTAAGCACCTCGATGAAGTGTTACTTCGGAAGATTAGGAGTGGTCTAGTGCTGAAACTCCCAAATGTTGAAGTCGCAGAGTTAATCTAGACTATCAATAATGGAGGGACACGTGTCAACTGATCAATAGTTATCTAGGAGTCTGAGCATTTGGTGATTTAGAAATGTGTGAGTCTTCCCCAAAGCTCTTCCAGCCAGAGTAAATCCTGGTTGTAGACGCTAGGCACACGTGGTGACAAATCTAGTGTGGTCCGGAGGGACATCCAGGAGATACACACATCGAACTCCTGAATGTAAAACTGTCGAAATGACGTGGATTGTCGATCCTCGGATCCTTCGGGATCCTTCTGAGCCGTCGATCTAAGGAATCCACCCTTGACTACCCAACTAACTGGGAATGCATCGTGGAGCGACACGTAACCCTACTCATTCCCCGTCAAGTGTTAACCGTTGAACTAGGATCATTGGATGAGGGGGTACGTGGAAAGTGATCCCGTAGTCTGGAGATTTCATACTCCAGAGGAACCTAACCAAGAGTTTACAAAGTATGAAATCGCTGAAGTCACAAGTGTCAAAGTGGATCTCGACCATTGGTCAAGGAGGACACATGGCGCCAGATCCAAGAGTCCGAGAACTTAGCTCTTCCGAGGATTTACGTCGAGAGGAGTCGGTAAGCCCCGAAGCCTGGATCCATGAAGTAACGAGAGTCATAGATCTAAGGATCTACATGGAATCCTACTGACCATTAGATCGAAGGGCTGAGCAATTTTTGGTCTAAGATGATGTGGTTCGATGACATCATTCGAGGTGATGTGGACCCGCATTATGCGTGCCATGTGTCACCCAGTTTTTGTCGATTCACAGACTCCTTATACTGATTAAAGTAGGACACGTGTCACCCCCTAAGGAGGACACGTCTCACCCCTTGACCCTTGCCACGTGTCATCTGTTAGTACATGACCGCCTCGCCATCATGGATGGTGATGTGTCTGAGACTCTCGGAGCCTGGATAGTTTTAGGAGTTCATAATATTTGAATGTGGGGTGATATAGGAATATGCAAAGAGAATCATCGAATGTTGATCATTGAAGGGCCCAAGCCATGTGGCACGAATTCAGAAGGTTTGAGTATAGGTTGACAAAGGGAGGTCCAACGTCGAATGTCGTTCGTCAAAGGGCTAAGGCCACGTGGCTATATTTCAGGACTTTGGGGATTTGGAAAAAGGTGTGTTACGCACAGATCATCAAAGCCCCCTCCTTAATCGTAGGATCTCGGTGGAGGACGTGGACCATTGATATCCTCCACGGTCTGGCAATATGATAATTTGACAACATTTTTTTGGAACTCCCGAAGTCCGGGAACTTCTGAAGTGACAAAACTTGTGCTAACGACGAATCTTAGCTCCTCGTTTTCAGCCTGAGGTCACGAGGAATACCCTGCTAGTTGGTTCAAGAACATAGTGAGAGATTTAAATTTTGTGGAAGCTAATTAAGAGGGTTTTTCTTAATTAAGGGATAAAAAATGAACCAGGGAAACCGAAAATGTGATGCCCCATCCCTAGAAAGGGTATTTAGGGGTTGGGTGTGTTACAATATCATAGGAAATTAAAACAAGGTGTATTACACACTCAACAAGAGGATGCATGAGATGCATGCTACAACCATTAGCATGTACCAAACATATTTTTGTGACAGAAGTTTGGAAGTTTC
The DNA here is from genome assembly GCA_009831015.1 of Picea engelmannii. NCBI lineage: Eukaryota > Viridiplantae > Streptophyta > Pinopsida > Pinales > Pinaceae > Picea > Picea engelmannii. The sequence continues at coordinate 179,440 of ML786509.1, read as the reverse complement.
CAAAACATATCTATGTTATATGGATATAAGTGTGACTTTACAACAAGTTATGTCACAACTGAAGTTTAAAGGTTTTTATTTAAGAGAGGATGGGATCCTCGTGTATAGACGTAGAGTCTATGTGCCAAATGATCAGGAAATAAGGTGTCTGATATTGTCATAGATGCATCAGTTTCCTTATGCACAACATCTAGGTTACCAAAATACAATTGTCGCAGTCAAGAAGAAAGACTATTGACCAGATATGAAAAAGGAAGTTTCTTATTTTATTTCTATATGCCTCGAATGTTAGAAGGTAAAGGTTGAGTACAAACATCCAATTGGTTTGCTACAACATTTTCTAATTCCTAAGTGGAAGTGGGAAGTTATAACAATTTATTTTATGACTAAGTTTCCTAGGACTGCTAAGCAACATGATTTTATTATGGTGGTGGTGGACAAGCTTACTAAATTTTCCCATTTTATTCCAGTGATGTCAACGCACAAGAAAGCTAACATTATTGATATTTTCATGCACAAATTTTTCTAGGTTGCATGGTGTTCCTAAGACAATTGTGTCTAACAAAGACACCAAGTTCACCTCAAAATTTTGGAAAGGGATATTCAAAGGATTTGGAACAAGTATGAACTTTAGCACAACATATCACCCTGAGACAGATGGACAAATAGAGAGGGAAAATTAGGTCATTGAAGATATTCTTAAGATGTATGTGATGGATAAGCCATCAAAATGGGAATACTACTTACATTTGGTAGATTTTTCTTACAACAACGAATATCAAGCATCTTTAAAGATGAGTCTATTTGAAGCACTATATGGTAGAAAGTGCAACACGCTAGTGAGTTGGGATACCCTGGTAGTAGTTGGGCTAGATCTACTCTGAGAAATCGAAGACTAAGTGGTGAAGATAAGGAAGAATTTAAAGGATACCCAAGATAGACAGAAAAGATGCGTAGATAAAGGCATAACCCACTGAGAGTTTAAAGTGGGTGATCACGTGCTTTTGAAAGTAAAATCTAGACACAGTTCCCTAAAGTTGGGGAATTGTTCTAAGTTAGCAGTGTTCTATTTTGGGCCATTTGAAATACTAGAGAGGATTGGTTATGTCGCTTATATGCTTTCATTTCCTGCATCCTTATGTACTCATAATGTTTTCCATGTGCCATTGCTTAAGAAGTATGTACATGATGCTAATCATGTCATTGATTGGAATGTGATTCAGGTGGATCTAGAAGGATATTTTCAAGCACGACTGGTTTTCATATTGGACTAGAAAGTCAAGCAGTTCTAGAATCAAGCCATGGAGTTGGTAAAGGTCCAATGGACGTCGTACAGTCTAGAGGATGGAACTTGGGAGCACGAGGATTCTATGCAGGCAGAGTATCCTAATATTTTTGAAAAAAATTGAAGCTTTGTAAGTTTATGTGTATATAATGCACTAAGGACAGTGCATAAATAAGGGGGAGGGGAATAAAATGCCCCTACTCTGAACCCCATTTGTACTTGCACATTTAGGTTGGTGAGACGTTTTGGTTTTGCATGCACCTAAGAAGTGTGGGATGTAATGATCCATTTAGTCTGGTGATCCTTTGACAACAAGTGTAAATTTAATGATACATATGTTGGAGAAATTTATATTTTCGACACACTGGTTCATTGGGAGTTAACTGACTAGTTCTATTTTAGACTTTCTATTTTTACCATCACTATTATGCATGCATGAATTCCTAAGGAAGGTTATCTGCTTGATTGATTTTCTTAATTATGGAATGTTTTTCCCTATATATGAGTGTATTCCATTCGTTCATTGTATCATATTGATCATGATCTATGTATCAATCATCAACTCATTGGAGTAGTGTGAATATATTTTCTCATTCTTCCATATTGAATCTCTCTTCCTTTCTTGATAAGATTTTTTTGTGCATGATTTAGCTAGATCTCCTGTGCAGGTTTCCATGAAACAATGACATGGTATCAGAGCTATGTTGCTTGGAGCAATCCAGACAAGCCAAAGAATAAGGAAAATCAGGGTTTCGGCGAGCTAAATCCGTGGTCGTACCTTTCAACAGTTATTCCTCTCAAAATATTACGTTTTTGAGGAAACAACCTGCCAAGAAAGTAAATCGACCCATTTTGGAAGTGGGTTTTCAACTATGAGGTGAGATTCTTCACATTTTTCTCATAAAGTAAGCTGCAAGATAGCCTCCTGAAACTCATACAAATCCGTGGCCATAGCTTTCAGCAGTGATTGCTCCCAAAATATTAATTTTTTGAGGAAACAACCCATTTAGAAAGTAAATCAGCCCATATTGGAAGTGGCTTTTCAACCGTTGGGCGATATTACTCACCATTTTATCAGAAAGTAAGCCACAAGATCATCTCTTGAAACTGATACGAATTTTCACTTAAAGTTCTCTTTCTTCCATGATTTCTTAATTTTTCATTTGCAAATTGAGGGTAAAATTTTAGGGGTTATTAGAAACAATGGGAGATATGGATATGAAAACTATTATACAGTCAAACTTGGTGGTAATCCTCACACCATATAATTATTTTTATTAGAAGCCCAAGGCAGAATTCCAACTTAGAAGGAAAGGACTGTATAATTTGACAATGGTGACAGAAACATAACCTACATCAGCAATTGAGAAGATGATATGGGAGAACCATAAGGATGAGGCCACAGGACTACTTCTTGAGTTAATCTCCACTGATATATGGTTTCATTTTGTTGAATGCAAGACTCCAAATGAGATATGGACCACCCTGGAAGGACTCTTTAGAAAGCAGGATGAGATGAGGTCATATGCTTGAGGTAGAGTGGAATACCTTAGACCCTAAAAGTTTTGATAATATACATGATTTATTTACTAAATTTAAATCTTTTCTATTGAGCTTGGGTGAATGTGGTATTGATAAGTCTACACAAGAGAAACAACTTATTCTAACAATCTTGGCCAAGCTAGGACCAAAATACGTTGTATATGTCTCCAATTTCCATTCTGGAAAATGTCTTTTTGGAACAATTCAAAAATTCCTACGTTAGCTCAGTTCATTGAGTCTCTCACACAAGAGCAGAAAAAACTCATACAGATGGGCCTCATGAAATATCTCAAATCACATGCACTCACCATGCATGATGGAAAAGGATCATCCAAACAGAATGGGAAGGAGGGATATTCCAAACCCTTTAATGATTCTTCAAGTTCCAAAAACTCTTCAGATTCCAAGAAGAAGAAGAAGGGAAAGCAATGCACTTACTTCAATAAACCTAATCATGAAGAATCCACATGCATGAAGAAATAGATCGATCTTATGGCACAGGCACTTCATTAGAAAAACCTTGGAAACTTCATTCCAGAGGGAGTAAAGAAGCAGAAGGAAGAAGATCTTGATCCTAAGAAAGGTAATCATCATGCTCTAGTTGCAAGTAATTCCTCATCTGATTCATGGATTATATATTCTGGTGCATCCCATCATATGGCAGCGAAAGCTGAATTTTTCTCTTCTTTGAGTCCATGCTCAAGACTCCCTATTCTCATGGGGGATGATACTCTAGTAGTAGTAGTAGGAGAAGGGAGAGTGGAACTCCATACTGTTAGTTTTGAGAATGTTTTACATGTTCCAAATCTTTCTATGAATCTACTCTCAGTTTATCAGATCACTCAGAAAGGTAAAAATGTTGAATTTACATTAGATTTAGTTTCATTAATTGACATGCATGACAATTCCATCATTGCAATTGGTGAGGTGGATCACAAGTCAAGGTTGTATAAATTCACTAAGTTTTATGACGATGACTCCTCTATTCTACCTACACATAAGGAGAGTACTTTGCATGCACCTCCAGTGCAACATGCATATAATCTTGTTCTTCCATCAGTTTTAGACATCAGAGATGATTCCATACACTTAGATTTTGTACATGGAAATAAGCAGGTAGTATAGCCAGATAAGAAGCCAGGGTTGAAGCTTCAGCAGATGCCCAAGAAGGAACATACCACACTTCAGGAAATAGGAAACCTTGCAAGGAATCCTTTGGATTCAAGGATGACTCAATCTTGGCATGAGGAGCCTTCTCATGTACTTTCATATTCAGAACCTACAATGCCCATGCATTTCTTAATGGTTCAATCTACTGATCCACATAACTACAATAGGGTTGTGGGAAATCCATTATGGCAAGCATCCATGCAGAAGGAGTATAACTCACTCCTACAGAACCAGACTTGGAATCTGGTTCCACTTCCACCAGAAAGGAATATTTTCAGGTGCATATGGGTCTACAGGATCAAGAGGTACAGGGCCCGACAGGTTGCCAAAGGACTTCATCAGATCCATAAATATTTTTATATATTCACGAATAATTTCAGTGAGGAAAAGTTTCAGACTTTGCAGAATCATCTTGCAGTAAAGAACACAGTTGCCTAGCAACTGCCATTTTCTTCTTTTAATACATTATCTTTTGAGGGGGGGTTTTGTTCCCACGTGGTCTTCCCTCTTTCCTCACTTTTATTCAGTGTTCATTAGTTGCATTGTACATGAGTACCTAAAATTTCCTAGTATTCGGGACTCATTTTTTACTCCATAGTGATGTTCAGGGGGGGTGTTAGAGAAATTTCTATTTTCGACACACTAGTTCAGTGGGAGTTAACTGACTAGTTCTACTTTAGGATTTCTATTTTTACCATCATTATTATGCATGCATGCATTCCTAAGGAAAGCTAACTGCTTGATTGTTTTTCTTAATTATGGAATGTTTTTCCCTATATATGAATGTATTCCACTCATTCATTGTATCATATTGATCTTGATCTATGTATCAATCATCAACACATTGGAGTAGTGTGAATATATTTTATCATTCTTCCATATTGAATCTATATTCTTTTCTTTATAAGATTTGTTTGTGCATGCTTTAGCTATATCTCCTGTGTAGGTTTCCATGAAACATTGACAACATATAGGTTGGCGAGTCCCTGATACCAAGTTTGGGTATTGTGCACACCCATGGAATGTTCGAGGTTGGTCATCAAATAAAAGGTCTGCACATTCCATAGTGTTGTGTGTACTTGACCTAGTGTGTGTGGATTTCACATCAAGGGAGGGTGCACATATTCCATAGTGTTTTGTGCACACAAATAAGTGCACGAGAATTATTATGATGTGCATATGTGTGTGTGTGTGTGTGTGTGTGTGTGTGTGTGTTTCGAGGCTAGAGATCCTGTGTGACTATTGGGCTGGTGAGCCAGGATGAAAATAGGCCAGTGCACCTATTCTTGTAAAGTGTATCACACTCAATATATTAATATATTACATCGTTGCATGCATACTGACTCAAAGAAAAATATATGGGGGGATGACTCCACCAAAAAAGGGAAAAGTGGGAGAATGTTTTAATAATATTTTCGAAAAGTGTAATTTACAAATATATTATTTATACTAAGTTTATGAGGGATGGAAACAAGTCACCAAGTGGATGAAGTAAATTATGAAGGAGAAAAGTGTTGAGTTTAAGGTATGCAATATATATTGTTGGCCTTAGTGTAATTGGTGGGGGCACTCATTCAAAAATCCTTCATACAAAAATTGATGAAGGATGGAATTACGTATTTTTTTGTAACTTATTGTTAATTTTGTTGAAAACCTATGCCTAGGGAAAAGTTGGGTATGATTAAAGAAGAAGGTTGTTAGGCCCATAGGTTTTCAAAGAAGAAGGTTATCATACCTGTAGTTTTTTCCAAGAGGTAGGTTTTCAAGCTCGTGAGAAATCTCTCTAGGTGAGATATTGGCTGGGAATTGTTCCCTGGTGCATTGAGTTTTAGTTGTAGTGATCTAAGACTTCGTTATCTTCCATGTTGTTGAACCTTTGGAAGGGAAGTGGGGAAGCCGAAGTACTATTCAGAATATAAGGGGCGCACTTCCTGGGGTGGGAGAAGCATGTGAGGAATGAGGGAATGTATACTAGTTGCAACAGTCGACACCTTGGACTGAGAAATTATACTATTGGTTAGATCATATATTGGCACTAGGAATCCTTTTACCCTGGTGGAGTTCAATACCCAGCTCGAGGGTGGCATGTTTTTGAAAAACTGTGAGAAACAACATCTATGGATGGGAGGAACATCTGAGTCATGCACGCAGTTGGTGAATTTTCATAAAATATAATGTTTCTTCTGTGTGCTTGTCTGTTACCACATGCTTATTCATTTGTATATGTTATGATATATTACTTGCATAGTGTTGCATATAAATATTGGTTGATTATTCTGTTAATGTTGTCTATTCTGTAAGTTAGATGTGAGTATTTAGCACAATATTTGTATATGTTGAGTATGTTAGTTGATAAGTAAATTTTGTTAAGATAGTTTTGGTAAATGGTCAAGATATCCCTAAGAGAGGTCATAATTACCATGCACGCAAAAAGTGGTATGTTTGTACAAGTGATAGATTTTGATGTGTGTGTTGGAGCGTAGCCTACGCACACAGGAAAGTAAGACCTGCAAGTGGAATCTAAACAATTATGTGTGTTGTGGTATTCACATGCTCTGTATGATTATGCACGTAGTAGTGTTCGCATGTTGGAGTGGTCTTACGTTCTGTAATGTCGGTGTGCCCAGTGTGCTTGAGTGTACAATTATATTTCAAGTTACTTCCACTGTTAGAATCTATATAAATAGGAGTATTAGTGGTGTTGCATGAACCAATTTGGTTTGTGCGCACTTCCTCGAGTGATTCCATGCAGTCTGAATGTTAACTGTGCACTAATCTTCTTGAGGTAATGTTTCTCAGAAGTAAGTCGAGGATGTTACTTGAGTTATCAAACCTGAATTTGGGAGAGTTTGCATGACGGGTCCCAGTATGGGAGGCTAGGGACGTCACACCTATCATATAAATTTATTGTTTTCATTAATATATATTTTTTCACGTAAATCTCAATGGATATTTTATTACTTTATTTTAATTTAGAAATCTATCTCATGGCCTTAATTAAATACTTATCACCTAATCTCAATAGTTATTCCAAATTTTTATTCATACCTATATGTAATCCTCTTCCCTCTCTTCAATGGTTACTTCCCAATATGCTTCTATAAATATGAACCTCGACACTCTTTTACAACATATTAGCTGCATTTCTCCTTGATGATGGGTGGAGTGTCCATTCAAAATGTTGGATGTTTAAAAACCTCCTACACAATTTCTATCCAGAACATTTTCTATCATATTGACTAACTTTGGAAATATACATACTCATAATTCTTATAGTGTTGTTCAAAGAAAAGGATGTATTATATATAATTTTGTCCAAAGGGCACATGAACGATTCTACTTTGAACTGCCTCCCTTGGAAGAGACATCAAGGGATTTTGATCAAAACCTCTAGTAGAAATAATCATATAGTATGATCCAATGATATGTGAGACCTTCCAAGATCCTTGAATAGTGAATAGGATAGAAAAGAAACAAAACATTCCAATTTGTGAAAATCCAAGCCCCTCCCATATGTTGTTCAAGATAAAGACTAAATTTGAGAAGATGCAAATCGAGTTGTTTCGTATCTAATTCCATGCCCATCTCCAGATCAAGTTCCTTATCCATTTGTTTACATTGTTACTCAAGAAAATATCGAAACATCTCTTCCAACATCAACAACTAATCCCATTGCAAATTGAGTTGCTTAACTTAATTTAAAATATCCCAAAAGATTAATTTTGGAAACCAGTTTTTGTTCCCCAAATTTAACATTTGATAGAATCCTTTTCAAGTTCATTTTTTCTTTAATATTTCTCTTTGTGGCTTAAATATTCACTTCTATTTACTAGCACAATTTGTCTCTTTTTTACTAGACTAGAATGGGTGCTAGTTGTTGCGATGTAGATTCTATTCCCCTCGTTCATCCACCATTAGATAGATTTGTATCTTAATTGTTGTGGTGGATTTTCTATCGCAAGGTAAGGAACCACTTAACCAATTAATTTATAATCTACTTACTTAACTTAATCTACTTAATCTATAGGATCAACAACAACAAATTATAGTGTTATTTCCATTGCTAGCTTTCTTACTATGAATGGACTTGGGCATTTAAATCTCCACTGCATGCATTATCTTTGGTCATGATAACTAACTAGAACTTCGAACAAAATAGGTCTACCCATCACGAAGCAATGAATTAACCTCTTCATAGATAAGCTACATCACATTTTAATTTTCCATTTAACATGTAATTGAAGATTGAAATGCATGAGCACCCATTAATCTCCTTTTTTTTGCAACACTGAATTTGTTTCTCTATTAGAAATTACTTCATGTGCTATGAGATATGTATCTATTATTGATGGATCAAATAGAACTCAAACTCGTTTCCCACTCTAGGTCAAACTTAGGCAATTGGTTAAGGATTTTCTCCCAAGTGTGAAAGGAATTAAAAATTCTAGTTTCAATTTGATAGTTGGGAAAGTATCCCCAAGATAGATGTTAAATGCATAAGTTAGTTAAGGAAACTCTCATGGCATTAATGGTACAAATGTAGTAAAGGAGAACCATGCATATGAGTAGCACGTGGGTTATTTAAAGTTATTCATATTTAATTTGTTTTAAGAATTATGCTTTGGTTGAATATTACTGACATGCCACATAAACATCAAATCATAACTAATGTAGGGAACCAGGTAATTTTTATCATTAATAACCTTAAAAATAATTAACATATTTCTTAAATATTGCAACGATTCTTAAAATCATGTCAGTGCATTGATGTGGTTCTTAAAATGCCACCAAAAGCGGTTAATTGTTGTGGTTCTTAAAATGCCATCGAAAGTGGTTTGTAAGCAACAAAAATTTGGTCCCGATAAAGAAACTCATATGCTCCCTAAAATTTTGATCCAGACGGATATCAGTAGCCACGCACCTTTTCCAACTAGCTCAAAACAATTTTCTGACAATTTTGGCAATTTACTATTTTTAGCAGTTTTTAACTTTTGGGGCCATTTTGAGAGCCTAAATGAAGGTTTTTAGAGATATTTATCCCCAATTATGGCCAAATACTCTACTTGAGCCCCTAAAATGAATCTCCTCGATGATACCCTTCCAACGAGTTATCGTGCGCCCCAAACGAAGATCGTATGCAAAAGTTACGCCCTCGGGAAGTTGACGTATCAACTACCCCCATCAGGACCCGCAAACCTTTTGGATTTTCATCTTATAGGGTTAGAGTTTTGTATTTTAATTATGTTAAAAATTCCTTTCGAGCCTCATTGTAAGAATCATATTCTTGTGAATGCGAGTAGCGGACACATCTCTTCTCATAGATAAGTTGTCACCATTATAGCGAGTCTTTCACTCTGTATTTTTACAGTATTTGTACATTTTCACTCATTAATAGAAAATTGTGTATTAGTGTATCTTTGTGTTTATGGTTTCATACCTGATACATTTCTATTATATTGTTGGATATCAGAGATATCTTTGTACATTTATTTATTATATCCCCGCTCTCATTTTGTGCCGAAAATAATCTGGATCAATGGTATCAGAGTAGGCTCCTCTTGATCGTTTTTCAGTGCATGTTCCCGACAAGGTCTGAGTATAGAAATTTGGGTCTCGATCTTTTCTCTCTTGAGGATAATGTCTCTCACATGTCCAAGAAACCCTCCATGGAAAAAGAAAAGAAAAACGACAGAGCAGATGATTATATTAATCTGTTGCTTGAGCAAGCTCTCACGCGACAGAGGGAAGAAATGATGGAGAATTTTGATCACATCCTTCAATGCATGTTGATAACAACGGGAGCGTCTTCATCAAGAGGCCACTTTGGAAGCACCTTTCCTTTCAAGGTACACGTTAATTTTGATATTCCCTTATTTGAAGGACAGATAGATGCGGAAGCCCTAGATAAATGGTTAAATCTGCTAAAAGGTTATTTCTCTGTTACCCATTTTTCCAACACAAAAAAGAACACCTTCGCACTCCTTAAATTTCTCCCCCATGTCAAATATTGGTGGGAAACTTACTGGGAGAAAATTTCCACATAAAATTATGGAATATATGGGGCCAAGCCCAGTTGGGATTTTTTTGTGGATGCGGTTAAGGAACAGTATTACCCTGTTGGCAATTATGAAAACCAGTACATGAGATAGACCACGCTACATAAAGTGAGGGGCCAAGCAGTGCCGAAGTTCACCAATAAATTCCATACCTTGCACACCAAGGTGGGTATCAAAGACTTTGAGCAACATTTGGTTCTGAAATACTGTGGGGCTCTACATGGATACATCCAACTGAAATGGATTTTCTAGACATCTCATCAGCGGGAGTTTGGGTCTGCAAATCCACAACAACCAAAGTATGGGAAAGATGGCCCTAACAACCAACCTTTAGAAAACCCGTCCAAGTCACAGAAAAAGAAGGGTAACGGGAAGACAAAGAAGGACACAGGAAAATGGTGTGATTTCCACAAAATCCCCTGGCACAACACCAATGAATGTCGCTCAAAACAGTCCTTGGTGTTTGATATCAAAGACAAGGAGATGAACCCTGATTCAAAATCTGATTCAGAAAACACCAAAAAAACACAGATCATCGACATAGACCCCACTGCTATTTTCATGACCACAACAATTCAACCAGAATAACCCACAGATCCTGAAGAGGGGGGGCACCTTTTTCATTCACATATGTGGTTGAAGGGGACCCCACTGCATTTTATTGTTGATAGCAGAAGCCAAAAGAAACTCATCTCAGCAGAGGTCATCAAACAATTGGGATTTTTGACAACACCACACTCGCAACCATACAACATCTGGTGGCTTCGCAAGGGATGATATCTTTGTGTCATCAAGTAGTGTTGATTGTCATACGACATCCAACCCTTCAAGGATGAGGTATTATGTGATGTTTCCCCACTGGATGTCTGTGATGTTCTCTTGGGCCAGACATATATGTGGAAGTGCCATTCTATCTATGAGTCTCAACCTCGTAGTGTCATTGTTACTCTGGGGGGTCATCTCTGTAGGATACCATAGGTAGTTCCAACTATTGTCCCACCTAAACAATGTCGCAAGGTAGTATCTCATACTACAAAATTCATCTTCTTCATAATTGTTCAAAAGGTGAACGAAAGGATATTGAAACCACTACATCCTAGGCCCAAGCACCTTCTGTCCAACAAAAGTAGGTAGAAAAGAAGGCAACAAAGCGCAAATATTCCTTTTTCACCCAAACATCTCATGTAAGTTGACTGGTTGAACAGATTCCTCCCCGCCAACAACAGGTTCATAAGAGCCTTCCACAATGCAATGTATCTAGAAAGGAAAGCAGCACATCAATATTCAATCGCTTTCCCCTCTCCCCCGGGAACTCAATGAAATGGATACCATTTATTCCTAAGGGTGGAGGATTGATCCAAGAGCATATCGTTTTCCACCCAAGTTTTCCAACTGGCTCAAAATAATTTTCTGGCAATTTTGGCAATTTACTATTTTTAGCAGTTTTTAACTTCCGGGGTCATTTCGAGGGCCTAAATGAAGGTTATTTTGGATAGAGCTTCTCTATGATATATGAGGGCTCTGATTGAGCCCCCAAAATGAATCTCCTCGATGATACCTTTCCAATGAGCTATCGTGCACCCCAAACACAGATCGTATGCAAAAGTTACGCCCTCGGCAAGTTGACGTATCAACTACCCCCGTCGCGGCCCTCAAACCTTTTGGATTTTCATATTCCAGGGTTAGGGTTTTGGATTTTACTTATGTTAAAAATTCCTTTGGAGCCTCATTGTAATAATCATCTTCTTGCGAATGCGAGTAGTGGACACATCTCTTCTCAGAGATAAGATGCCACCATTCCAGTAAATCTTTCACTCTGTATTTTTACAGTCTTTGTACATTTTCGCTCATTAATAGAAAATTGTGTATTACTGTATATTTGTGTTTATGGTTGCATATATGATACATTTATGTTATATTATTGGATATCTGAGATTTCTCTGTACATTTCTTTATTATATCCCCGCTCTCATTTCGTGTTGAAAATAACCTGGATCAATGGTATCATAGCAGGCTTCTCTTGATCATTTTTCAGTGCATGTCCCCGATGAGGTCCAAGCATATAAATTTAAGTCTCAACCTTGTCTCTCTTGAGGAAAATCTCTCTCGCATGTCCAAGAAACCCTCCATGGTGGAAGAAAATAAAAACGACAGAGAAAACTATTTTATTAATCTGTTGCTTGAGCAAGCTCTCACACAACAGAGGGACGAAATGATGGAGAGTTTTTATCACCTCCTTCAATGCCTGTCGATAAAAACACGCACGTCTTCATCAAGAGGCCACTTTGAAAGCACCTCTCCTTTCAAGGTACAATTTAATTTTGGTATTCTCGTATTTGAAGGACATATAGATGCGGAAGCCCTATACAAATGGTTAAATCTGCTAGAAAGTTATTTCTATGTTCACCATTTTTCCAACACGGAAAATATCACCTTCACACTCCTTAAGGCTCTCCCCCATGTCAAACATTGGTGGGAAACTTACTGGGAGAAAATTTCCCTAGAAGAGTCTGGAATATATGGGGTCGAGCCCACGTGGGATTTTTTGTGGATGTGGTTAAGCAATAGTATTACCCTTTTGGAAATTATGAAGACCAGTACATGAGATGGACCACGTTGCATCAAGAGAGGGGCCAAGCAGTGTCTAAGTTCACTAATACCTTACATACATTGCGCACCAAGATGCGTATCAAAGACTTCGACCGACATTTGGTTCTGAAATACCGTGGGGCTTTACACAGATACATCCAAACGGAAATGGATTTTTTGGACATTTCATCACTGGGTACTGCTTATCGATATGTTGTTAAAATCGAGCAGAAATTCAAGCACCAGAACAAGCGAGAGTTCAGGTCTACAAATATGCAACAACCAAAGTATGGGAAATATGGCCCTAAAAACCAGCCTTCAGAAAACCCGTCCAAGCCATAGGAAAATAAGGGTAACGGGAAGACGAAGAAGGACACTGGAAAATGGTGTGATTTCCACAAAATCCCCTGGAACAACACCGATGAATGTTTCTCAAAACAGTCATTGGTGGCTGAGATCAAAGGAAATTAGTTGAAACCTGATTCAGAATCATATTTAGAAAACATCGGCAGAAGACAGATCATCAACGCAGACCCCACTGCTATTGTCGCGACCACAACAATTCAACCAGAAGAAACCACAGATCCTGAAGAGGGGGAGCGCCTTTTTCATTCATAGATGTGGGTGAAGGGGACCCCAATATGAAAGCGAGATAAGAAAGAGGCCTACCTTGTCCAAATGTTCGATGAAGTCCACCGTTGAGCACTTGAACCCAAAGCTATATACCTGCAACTACTTCTCAACAAACAAGCAAAGCAAGCATATGGTGATAATGTAAAAGGTTATCAAAATAGATAGCATAATCCACTAATAACATAAGAAATACGCCCATGGATAATAAATCATATATTTGAAAGATATCAATTGGATGAGAAAGGAGTATTTATATTAACGAATGATCGGTAGAAGTGAAAATATTACAGACTTCCGTGTCGGCACGGATCAGAACCGACAAACTAAGTTCCTTCCAGTTGGGCCTCCACCACTTCAATCCTCCACCAAAGTGGAGCTCATAGAAGGGAGACAATGGGGTTCTCCATAAATAAGGGAAGATCTTGGGGGCTGAACATTGTTTTCATACTTAAAGGACAAAGGGATGCAGACTCAATATGAAGTAATAATTTCCCCAGAGTAACTTTGCTCTCATAGTTGACTTCTTCTCCTTTTCCATAGCTCAGAATTGTGTATTACTATATCTTTGTGTTTATGGTTAAATATCTGATAAATTTCTGTTATATTATTGGATATCCGAGATATCTCTATACATTTATTTATTATATCCCCGCTCTCATTTCTTTTTGAAAATAATCTGGATCAGTGGTATCATAGCAGGCTTCTCTTGATCATTTTTTAGTGCATGTCCCCGACGATTTCCAAGTATAGCAAGTTGGGTCTCGACCTTGTCTCTCTTGAGGAAAATCGCTCTCCCACATCCAAGAAACCCTCCATGGCGGAAGAAAAGAAAAATGATAGAGCAAATGATTCTATTAATATGTTTCTTGAGCAAGCTCTCATGCAACAGAGGGACGAAATGATGGAGAGTTTTTCTCACATCCTTCAATGCTTGTCAATAACAACAAGCGCGTCTTCATCAAGAGGCCACTTTGGAAGAACCTCTCCTTTCAAGGTACAAGTTAATTTTGATATTCTCGTATTTCTATGTTCACCATTTTTCCGACACGGAAAAGATCACCTTCGCACTCCTTAAATCTCTCCCCCATGTCAAACATTGGTGGGAAACTTACTGGGAGAAAAGTTCCACAGAAGAGTCTGGAATATATGGGGCCAAGCCCACCTTGGATTTTTTTGTGGATGCAGTTAAGAAACAGTATTACCCTATTGGAAATTATAAAGACCGGTACATGAGATGGACCATGTTGCGTCAAGAGAGGGGCCAAGCAGTGTTGGAGTTCACTAATACCTTACATACATTGTGCACCAAGATGGGTATCAAATACTATGACCGACATTTGGTTATGAAATACTGTGGAGATTTACACAGATAAATCCAAACTGAAATGGATTTTTTGGACATTTCATCACTGGGTATTGCTTATTGATATGCTGTTAAAATCGAGCAGAAATTCAAGCACCAGAACAAGCGGGAGTTTGGGTCTGAAAATCTACAACAACCAAAGTATGGGAAAGATGGCCCTAACAACTAGCCTTCAAAAAACCTTTCCAAGCCACATGAAAATAAGGGTAATAGGAAGACGAAGAAGGACACTGGAAAATGGTGTGATTTCCACAAAATCCCTTGGCACAACACCGATGAATGTTTCTCAAAAGAGTCATTGGTGGCTGAGATCAAAGGCAAGGAGCCGAAACCTGATTCAGAATCAGATTTATAAAACATCGACAAAAGACATATCATCGATGCAGACCCCACTGCTATTGTTGCGACTGCAACAATTCAACCAGGAGAAACCACGGATCCAGAAGAGGGGGAGCACCTTTTTCATTCATAGATGTGGGTGAAGGGGACCCCACTGCATTTTATTGTTTATATAGGGAGCCAAAAGAAACTTATCTCAGTAGAGGTCATCAAATAGTTTGGATTGTCAAAAATACCACACCTGCAACAATAAAACATCGGGTGGATTCACCAAGGATGAGATCTTCGTGTCATCCAGCAGTGTCGATTATCATAATGTATCCAACCCTTCAAGGATGAGGTATTATGTGATGTTTCCCCACTGGATGTCTGTGATGTTCTCTTGGGCCATCCATATATGTGGAAGCACCACGCTATCTATGAGTCTCAACCCTATAGTCTCATTGTTACTCTGGGGGGTCATCTCTACAGGATACCAAAGGTAGTTCCAAAGATTGTCCCAACTAAACAATGCCGCAAGGTAGTATCTCATACTACAAAATTTAGCTTCTTCACAATCTGTTCAAAATGTGAATAGAAGGATATTGCAACCACTACAACCTCGCCCCAAGCACCTTCTATCCAAAAGAAACAGGTCGAAAATAAGGAAACAAAGCACAAAGATTCCTTTTTCACCCAGACATCTTAGGTATCCCGACTGGTTGAACAGTTTCAACCCCTCCAGCAACAGGTTCATGACATCCTTCCACAGTGCAACGTCTCCAGCAAGGCAAGTAGTGCATCAATATTTGATCGCTTTCCCCTCTCCCATGGGAACTCAATGCAATGGAGACCTTTTCTTCCCAAGGGAGGAGGATTGATCCAGGTGGATATTGGTGGATTTTGGCAATTTACTATTTTTAGCAATTTTTAACTTCCGAAGCCATTTTGAGGGCCTAAATGAATGTTTTTCTGGATGAAGATTCTCAAAGATAGAATAAGTCTCTGATTTATCCCCTAAAATGAATCTCCTCGAAGATACCTTTCCAACAATCTATCGTGCTCCCCAAACAAAGATTGTATTCAAACGTTACACCCCCGAGAAATTGGCGTATCAACTACCCCCATCGGGGCCCACAAACCTTTTGGATTTTCATATTTTGGTGTTAGGGTTTTGGATTTTACTTATGTTAAAAATGGATTTGGAGCCTCATTATAAGAATCATCTTCTCGGGAATGCGAGTATCATACACATCTCTTCTCAAAGATAAGTTGCCACCATTCTAGCGAGTCTTTCACCCTGTATTTTTACAGTCTTTGTACATTTTCTCTCATTAATAGAAAATTGTGTATTGTTGTATCTTTGTGTTTATGGTTGCATCTCTGATAAATTTATGTTATATTATTTGATATCTGAGATATCTCTATATATTTATTTATTATATCCCTCCTCTCATTTTGTGCCAAAAATAATCTGGACCAGTGGTATCAGAGCAGGATGCTCTTGATCATTTTTCAGTGCATGTCCCTGACGAGGTCCGAGTATAGCAAGTTGGGTCTCGAGCTTGTCTCTCTTGAGGAAAATCTGTATCCAATGTCCAAGAAACCCTCCATGGTGGAAGAAAATAAGAATGACAGAGCAGACGATTCTACTAATCTGTTGCTTGAGCAAGCTCTCACACGACAGAGGGACGAAATGATGGAGAATTTTTTCTCACATCCTTCAATGCAGGCCGATAAAAAAAGGTGTGTCTTCATAAAGCGACCACTTTGGAAGCACCTCACCTTTCAATGTACAAGTTAATTTTGATATTCTCATATTTGAAGGACAGATAGATGCGGAAGCCCTAGACAAATGGTTAAATCTGCTAGAAGGTTATTTCTCTGTTCACCATTTTTCCAACATGGAAAAGATCACCTTCGCACTCCTTAAATATCTCCCCCATATAAAAAATTGGTGGGAAACTTACTGGGAGAAACATTCCATAGAAGAGTCTGGAATATATGGGTCCGAGCCCACCTGGGATTTGTTTTTGGATGAGGTTAAGAAACAGTATTATCATGTTGGCAATTATGAAGACCAGTACATGAGATGGACCACGCTGCATCAAAAGAGGGGCCAAGCAGTGTCAGATTTCACCAATACCTTCCATACATTGTGCACCAATATGGGTGTCAAAGACTCTGAGTGACATTTGGTTCTGAAATACCGTGGGGCTCTACACAGATACATCCAAACTGAAATGGATTTTTCTTACGAGGAAAATCTCTCTATGGCTAGGGCAAACCACAATAGATGGAAATGACTGCAGAAATCAACTCTTTTCCAAACATATGATATATAAACCTATATTCAAGTGAGATAAGAAAGAGGCCTACCTTATCCAGACGTTTGATGAAGTCCACCATTGAGCACTTGAATCCAAATCTATATACCTGCAACTAGTTCTCAACAAACAAGAAAAGCAAGAATACGGTGATAATGTAAAAGGTTAGCAAATTAGATAGCATAATCCATTAATAACATAAAAAATATTCCCATGGATAATAAATCATATATTTGAAAGATATCAATTGGACGGGAAAGGAGGATTTATATTAATGAATGATCAGCAGAAGTGAAAATATTATAGACTTCCGTGTCGGAATGGTTCGAAACCAAGAAACTAAGTTCCTTCCAGCTTGACCTCCACCACTTCAATCCTCCACCAAAGTCGAGCTCATAGAAGGGATACAATGGGGTTCTCCATAAATAAGGGAAGATATTGGGGGTTGAACATTTTTCTCATACTTAAAGGACAAAGTCATGAAGACTCAATATGAAGTAATAATTTCTCCAGAGTAACTTTGCTCTCAAAGTTGAATTCTTCTCCTTTTCCATAGCTCGGAATTGGCCCGTTTGTAGCCTTCAAAATGGAACTGGAGGGCCGATTCGAAATGTTTCCAGTATATAGAAGGCCAAGGATCAGAGATATCATGTCGTGACATGGAAACCCGACATTTAATTTTCATTTTCTGGAAAAAATCTCGATGTACGTGGGTTGTAGTGGAGCATCCTGTGCATACGCTTGTTGTATAGTGTGCAAGATGCGTACAAGTGGAATTTTTTTTTTTTTGTCTCTGGATTTTAGTAACAGGGAAGATAAGTCTGCATAGGTTAATGGAATAAGGCTTTCTCTGCAATATTGCATAGGGTGAGGCAAATCTTTCTCTGACAATTTTTTCGACATCTCATCACTAGGTACTGCTTATCGATATGTTGTTAAAATCTAGCAGAAATTCAAACACTAGAACAAGCGGGAGTTCGGGTCTGCAAATCTGCAACAACCAAAGTATGGGAAATATGGCCCTAACAATTAGCCTTCAGAAAACTCATCCAAGCCATAGGAAAATAAGGGTAACGGGAAGACGAAGGACACTCGAAAATGGTGCAATTTCCACAAAATCCCCTGGCACAACACCGATGAATGTCGCTCAAAACAATCATTGGTGGCTGAGATCAAAGACAAGGAGCCAAAACTTGATTTGGAATATGATTCAGAAAACACCAGTAGAAGATAGATCATCGATGCAGACCCCACTTCTATTGTCGCGACCGCAGCAATTCAACCAGAAGAACCCACAGATCCTAAAGAAGGGGAGCGCCTTTTTCATTCACATATGTGGGTGAAGGGGACCCCACTACATTTTATTGTTGATAGAGGAAGCCAAAAGAACCTCATCTCAGCAGAGGTCATCAAACAGTTGGGATTGTCGACAACACCACACCCACAATCATACAACATCAAGTGGCTTCGCGAGGGATGATATCTTCGTGTCAGCGAGAAGTGTTGATTGTCATACAGCATCCATCCCTTCAAGGATGCAGTATTATGTGATGTTGCCCCACTAGATGTCTGTGATTTTCTATTGGGCCATCTATATATGTGGAAGCTCCATGTTATCTATGAGTCTCGACCCTATAGTGTCATTTTTACTCTGGGGTGTCATCTCTACAGGATACAAGAGGTAGTTCCAATTACTGTCCCACCTAAAAAATGTCGCAAGGTAGTATCTCATACTACAAAATTCAACCTCTTTACAATCTGTTCAAAAGGTGAATAGAAGGATACTGCAACCACTACAACCTCGGCCCAAGCACCTTATATCCAACAAAAGTAGGTTGAAAAGAAGGCAGAAAAGTGCAAATATTCCTTTTGCACCCAGACATCTCATGTAGCCTGACTGGTTGAACAGATTCAAACACGCCAGTAACAGTTTCATGACAGCCTTCCACAACGCAACATCTCTAGTAAGGCAAGCAACGCATCAATATTAAATCGTTTTCCCCTCTCCTTTGGGAAATCAACGCAATGGATACCATTTCTTCCTAATGGGGGAGTATTGATCTAGGAATATATCGGTGGCCATCGACCTTTTCCAACTGGCTCAAAACAATTTTCTGGCAATTTTGGCAATTTACTATTTTTAGCAGTTTTTAACCTCTAGGCCATTTTGAGTGCCTAAATGAAGGTTTTTTGGGATCAAGCTTCTCAATTATAGTAAAAGTATCTTATTGATACCCAAAAATTAATCTCCTCAATGATACCTTTCCAACGAACTATTGTGCGTCCCAAACGGATACCGTATGCAAAAGTTACACCCCCAGGAAGTTGACATATCAACTACCCCATCAAGGCCCATAAACCTTTTGTATTTTCATCTTCCGGGGTTAGGGTTTTGGATTTTACTTATGTTAAAAAGGCCTTTGGAGACTCATTGTAATAATCGTATTCTTTTGAATGCGATTATCAGACACATCTCTTCTCAGAGATAAGTTGCCATCATTCTAGCAAGTTTTTCACTCTGTATTTTTACAGTCTTTGTACATTTTCGCTCATTAATAGAAAATTGTGTATTACTGTATATTTTTGTTTATGGTTGCATATATGATACATTTTTGTTATATTATTGGATATCTGAGATATCTCTGTACATTTCTTTATTATATCCCCTCTCTCATTTCGTGCCAAAAATAATCCTTATCAGTGGTATCAGAGCAGACTGCTCTTGATCGTTTTTCAGTGCATGTCCCTGACGAGGTCCGAGTATATAAAGTTGGGTCTTGAGCTTATCTATCTTGAGTAAAATCACTCTTGAACGTCCAAGAAACCCTCCATGGAGGAAGAAAAGAAAAATGACAGAGCAGACAATTCTATTAATCTGTTGCTTGAGGAAGCTCTCATGCGACACAAGGACGAAATGATGGAGAATTTTGCTCACATCCTTCAACGCATGTTGATAACAAAAGGCACGTCTTCATCAAGCGGACACTTTGGAAGCACCTCTCCTTTCAAGGTACAATTCAATTTTCATATTCCTGTATTTGAAGGACAGATATATGTGGAATCCCTAGACAAATGGTTAAATCTGCTAGAAGGTTATTTCTCTATTCACCATTTTTTCGACACACAAAAGATCACCTTTTCACTCCTTAAAGCTCTCCCCCATGTCAAACATTGGTGGGAAAATTATTGGGAGAAAATTTTCACAAAAGAGTCTGGAATATATGGGGTCGAGCCCACCTGGGATTTTTTTGTGGTTGTGGTTAAGGAATAGTATTACCCTATTGGCAATTATAAATACCAGTACATGAGATGGACCATGTTGTGTCAAGAGAGAGAGGGGCCAAGCAGTGCCAGAGTTCACCAATACCTTCCATAACTTGCGCACCAAACTGGGTATCAAAGAATATGAGTGACATTTGGTTCTGAAATGTTGTCGGGCTCTACACAGATACATCCAAACTGAAATAGATTTTCTGGACATCTCATCACTGGGTACTTCTTATCGATATGTTGTTAAAATCGAGCAGAAATTCAAGCACCAGAACAAGCGGGAGTTTGAGTCTGCAAATCCACAACAACCAAAGTATGGGAAATATGGCCCTAACAACCAGCGTTTAGAAAACCCGTCAAAGCCACAGGAAAAGAGGGTAACGGGAAGACGAAGAAGGACACTGGAAAATGGTGTGATTTCCACAAAATCCCCTGGAACAACATCAATGAATGTCTCTCAAAACATCCATTGGTGGCTGATATCAAAGACAAGGATCCAAACCCTGATTCAGAATCTGATTCAAAAAACACCAGCAAAAGATAGATCATCGATGAATACCCCACTGCTATAGTTGCGACCACAGCAATTCAACCAGAAGAACCCATAGATCATGAAGAGGGGGAGCACCTTTTTCATTCACAGATGTGGGTGAAGAAGAACCGACTTCATTTTATTATTAATAGAGGAAGCCAAAAGAACCTCATCTTAGCATAGGTCGTCAAAAAATTTGGATTGTCAACAACACGACACCCGGAACCATACAACATCGGGTGGTTTCACCAGGGACAAGATCTTCGTGTCGGCCAGTAGTGTTGATTATCATACGGCTTCCAGCCCTTCAAGGATGAGGTATTATGTGGTGTTGCCCCACTTGATGTATGTGATGTTCTCTTGGGCCAGGCATTGAAGGATGTGAGCAAAATACTAGAGGTAGTTCCAACTACTGTCCCACCTAAACAATTCCACAAGGTAGTATCTCATACTACAAAATTCAACTTCTTCACAATCTATTCAAAAGGTGAACATAAGGATACTACAACCACTATAGCCTCGGCCCAAGCACTTTATATCCAACAAAAGAAGGTCGAAAAGAAGGCAACAAAGTGCAAATATTAATTTTTCACCTAGACATATCATGTATCCCGCCTGGTTGAAAAGATTCAACCCTGCCAACAACAAGTTCATGACAATCTTCCCCAACAAAATGTCTCCAGCAAGGCAAGCAGCACATCAATATTCAATTGCTTTCCCCTCTCCCCCGGGAACTCAACACAATGGATACCATTTCTTCCTAAGGGGGGAATATTTATCTAGGTGGATATCGGTGGCCACCCACCTTTTCCAACTGGCTCAAAACAATTTTCTGGCAATTTTGACAATTTACTATTTTTAGCAGTTTTTAACTTCTAGGGCCATTTTGAGGGCCTAAATGAAGGTTTTTTGGGATTGAACTTCTAAATTATAGACAAAGGCTCTTATTAAGCCCTCAAAATTAATCTCCTCAGTGATACCTTTCCAATGATCTATTGTGCGCCCCAAACAGAGATCGTATGCAAAAGTTACGCCCCTAGGAAGTTGACGTATCAACTACCCCCTTCGAGGCCCACAAACCTTTTGGATTTTCATCTTCCGAGGTTAGGGGTTTGGATTTTATTTATGTTAAAAATTACTTTGTATCCTCATTGTAAGAATAATCTTCTTTCGAATGGGAGTAGCAGACACATCACTTCTCAAATATTAGTTTCCACCATTCTAGTGAGTCTTTCACTCTGTATTTTTACAGTCTTTGTACATTTTCGCTCATTATTAGAAAATTGTGTATTACTATATATTTGTTTTTATGGTTTCATATCTGATACATTTCTGCTATATTATTGTATATCCAATATATCTCTGTACATTTCTTTATTATATCCCCGCTCTCATTTCATGCCGAAAATAATCCGGATCAGTGGTATCAAAGCAGGTTGCTCTTGATCATTTTTCAGTGCATGTCCCCGATGAGGTCCGAGTATAGAAATTTGAGTCTCGAGCTTGTCTCTCTTGAGGAAAATCGCTCTCACATGTCCAAGAAACCCTCCACGGCAGAAGAAAATAAAAGCAATAGAGCATATGATTCTATTAATATGTTGCTTGAGCAAGCTCTCACGCGACAGAGGGACGAAATGATGGATAATTTTTCTCACATTCTTCAACGCCTGTTGATAAAAATAGGTGCATCTTCATCAAGAGGCCACTTTGGAAGCACCTCGCCTTTCAAGGTACAATTTAATTTTGATATTCCCTTATTTGAAGGACAAATAGATGTGGAATCCCTAGACAAATGGTTAAATCTGCTAGAACGTTATTTCTTTTTTCACCATTTTTTTGACACCGAAAATATCACCTTCGCACTCCTTAAATATCTCCCCCATGTCAAACATTGGTGGGAAACTTACTGGGAGAAACGTTCCATAGAAGAGTCTGGAATATATGGGGTCGTACCCACCTGGGATTTTTTTGTGGATGTGGTTAAGGAACAGTATTACCCTATTGACAATTATGAAGACCAATACATGAGATAGACCACGCTGCGTCAAGAGAGGGGCTAAGAAGTGTCGGAGTTCACCAATACCTTATTGTATAACCCTATGTTTCATAGGATCAACTGGTGACTACAAATTTTCACTCTTGTTTTATTTTTTGTTGTAAATAATATTCATTTTGCAAATGATTTACAAAAAGAAAAGAAAGAATAAAAAGAAAAAAAAAGAAAGAAGAAAGAAGAAAAAGAATAAAAGAGGGTATGAAAAGAAAAAATGATAAACCCCATGCAATAAGAATGGCTTGATTCATATAGTCTAATCATGGTCAAGTCCTTTGAATTTATGCAGATAGGTTAGTGAATAAACTTGGCTAAACAGTTTAATCTTAGCTAAGATAGATAGGTTAGTGAACAAATTTGATCAAACTGTTTAATCTTGATCAAATGTCCTAGGTTAGAGTAATTCTTTAACCCAACAGTTTAATCTGGGTTAAATTTTCTAGGTAAATAGATTAGGACTTAGGTTAGTTTTCCTTCCTTTCAATAAAATAGACATGAAGTTGGTTAATTTCCTTGATTTGAGTTGAAAATGTTGTGTTCTAACCCCTTAGTAACAAAAATTAAAAGGGGAACAGTGCAAAAACCCATAAAAGGGCATTATCCTAAGTTTTGGTGATATAAAGTGATCAACGCCCTATGATTAAAAGGCATGCTTAGATCGACGGCAAAGCAAAAGGCGCTCAGATTTACGACCTACAAATGATATTGGACCCCCCCCACCCCCCCGGTATATTCTAACTTTAACGGTGGTGGGTGTCTGAGCAAGCGGTTTTTCCCCGGAGGGCCCCTCCTAGCGTGGCGCACTCCTGGTAACTCGGATCCCTCCCCCCCCACCCGCTCTATACCACTTACTGATTAACCCCCCCTCCGAGCAAGCCACCAAACCGCCTGCATATATCGTCATCCACACTCCGACGTCATACTCCACTCACCTGCCGCCTGTCATATCCTATCCACCTGTCATCCATTTATTACCCTCCACCTCATCCCCGAGATACCTGTTAGCAAATCAATGCAGAAATCATGATCGTTGGCCTGCTGACCTGTCATCCTTTTCCCAACGAAAAGTCGTTCAACCTTTTAATCTCATTTTTCTCCATTGTCGCACTATTCATGATCCCAACACTGCCAAACCCTTTTTTCTTCGTCATCTTCAGTCAACAATATCCATTAAACGCTCCATAAACACAGCTAACGTTTTGTTTCAACTTGCAGGTATCAGTCGAGCCAATGGATCCCATGTCCAAATCCGTAGAGATTGAAAAAAATCCCTTTCTTACCCCTCCTGTTGATCTGGACCGAATTTTGTTAGCCGACAAAGATCACTTAATTGCAGAGCCGAAGTGCGAATTTGACTTCTTCGAATTACACTTCTGGCTCAAAGATACTTTTCTGGATTAGAGGGACGAGATTGGGCTCTCGGAGTCCAATATTCCGCTGTACCTCTTCCCTCAAATATACCATTTCCCCAAATTCTCCCTCAAGTGTCAGGCACACTATCTCCCCAATCAGAGAGCCATCGTTTCTTCATCTGGAGAGACCTTTTTCACTATTACATCTGAAGCCATAGACCAGATGATGTAGGTACCTAGAGCCAAATCCCTTTCCCTTTTTTCCGTTGAAGTTATGACTGAAATGTACCAGAAGTTATGTTTTCCCCAGAGAGTGCAAATCCTTGAGATTTTCCTCCCTGAGAGTGCCCTATTACCCAAGAAAAATTCCCCCTACCATTACTCCATTTTCTCAAAGAAAGGTAACCAAATTATTTCCTCCCTGTGTTGTTTGCTCAGAAATTATTCAAACGAGTGGGTGGATGAACCCATCCCGGTTTTCCTATCCATTTTCTACACCGAAGAGAAGGCCACCACCTAGTTCAATTTCAGCCAGTTTTTGGCCAATAACATTCATGAGAAACTCTTCATTTTTCCTACAAAAGGCGTGTTCAGGTATTCATCAATACGGGCATACATGTTCATATTTTCTCAAGCAGATAAGTTCTCATTCTCCATGCAGAAGCTCGACCAAGACAGCAAGCCACAACTGGTCACATCCTGGACATCATTATTGAGAAAGAACTCATCTGAGTTTTTTTTTAAGCAATTCATCGACCAGTTTTACCACCCAGTGGTAAGCATGCTAAGTGGACGGAAAGAACCCAAGATAAATGAAGAGATCCAAAGGATCTTGCACCTGTCAAACCTTGCAAAAACAAGCGATTGGTATCTCTACAAAGATCACACAAAGATCAGAGTTTATGGAAGTGAGATGGTCCCCTATAAGTTGCCCAAATACTTTCCTGTCAGGATATTCACTCTGGAATATATCAGGAAGATTATTAATTTAGACGACATTCATTGTCTGTCTTTCAAGGAAAAACAGCAACTCAGGATCAGAGGGAAATAGGCTCCGTCATTTGCAATAGCAGAGCTGTGGAAGAAGAAGCAAACGAGTTGTTACAAGAGATGAAGTTCAAGAAAATTTTCCCTTGGCATTATGATCCTTGTGGTGTCATTGCAGAAACCAGATTGAAGAACAAGATTTCCCCCTATGCCCATGTGCCTAGACCAAATATAGACAAATTCATGAACCAGACACAGTGGGAGGAAAATACTTTAATTCATATTGAACCACAGTCTCCTCCTGTCAGTTTTTCGCAAACAACTACTCCACAGGTACCAGTAGAGAAGAGGCCTGGGAAGGATGTATCCCTCTCATTCACTGAAGTCTTAGTAGAAGACTTCCAAGTTTATAGGAAAAGACCAAAGACCAACCATACACCCGACATGTCTGGAGGAGAGGAGACAGAGTCCACCACAATGGAGGGATAACATTCACCACTACCTTCAGGAAGCCAGAAAATGATGTCTAATTCTTCATCCAAGAAGCATATTGATACCACATTAACTACTAAGCCCTCACAAGAGTCTACACAGCTTAGAATTTTTGAGAAATATAACTTGATTAAGAATAAGAATGAGATGCTTACCAGCAACACCTATGCGCAATTCTGGAAGAAAACATCTACAGCCCAGCATAGGTTGCTCTTTGCTTTTGACACAGAGAAAGGGAGGATGCACATGGCATATTTGCAGGCATAGGTGCCTCAGTCCAAAACAATTTATGATTACAAAAGGTCAACATTTGAGTTTGATAGCAAAGATGTTCATCCAGATGATCAAATGGATCTTCACAGATAGAATGGAGAAATGATTTTCTCCACCTTGGCTAATACCTCCATGATTGCTACAAAGCTATAGGATTCCTTGAATAATGTCCAGACTCAGTTGAAGCTGGATAAGGTGTCTTCTTTGGAAAAGGATAACAAAATAAAATATTTGGAGGAATTAGTACTCAAAATTGGATATGATCCATCCAATGTCAAATCAGTAGAATATCTCCTCAAAAATAAGAACGCTAACATAGCCTCCCTAAGGAAACAACTGAAAATATTTGTGACAGAAGACCCACAGTTGAAGGAAATAGCTGAGACTGAAAACCAAAAGGAGGAAATGTTGAGATTAATCATGGAGAAAAATGCGCAGATCAAGGAGATGGAAACTGGGATGGAGAAACTAGTCAAAGAAAAGGTGCAGGGTATGCCAATGGCAATCTTCCACTGAATGAAATCCCTCTCACAGGGGTCAGTACAACAACAACGAAAATAGCCACCACAGGGGAAATTCTAGAAGCAACCTCAGTGACATCTTTAGATGCAACAAAGAATTTTTTCAAAGGCAATGGAAGACATGACTCTGCAAGGGGAAGAAATCAGAAAACTGCATGAAGAGTTCAAAATCTCCAAAAGATGAAGTCTACATTCTAGGCTAGCTAAAACACTAAGATGCATAAATAAGACAGGCTCAAATAGGTATTGTAGCAACTGCAGAAGGAAACAGTCATGGCTAATACACTATCAGAGGCTAAGGAAAATATTTGGATGGACATCTTCCAATCAGTGACAGAGATATGGCCCCTGATACAAATTATGTTTGAACAACATGAGCTGGTGCAGAGAGCCAGACAAGCCATTGACAGGATAAAGGAAGAATTGGGAGAAATTCCTACAGAGGCGAACGTGATCATTAGATTCTTAAATTCTAAATCGAAATAATAGTTGGAGGTCCTGCAAATTGAGGACAAGACTAAAACTATTCTTGAATTCAAGAATGTTTTGACCAAGAGGGGATTGATGCTACAACTCAAGGAGAGATTTTAGGCAATGGACATTGTGGTACAGAGGTTTTTTAGCAAGGCTGACTCTTTGAACAAGAAAGGTCTTCCCAGTTTATTGGTGATAAATAACAACTTGATTACTCTCTTAGACTACAAACAAAAGATCCTCATAGTGGAAAAGGATGGATCTAAGTTTGGAGGCATACAGGGCAGCATCACAGGCAAAGAATTCCTAGAAACTCTGCAGTTGGACTTGAGTATCCAACATGAGATAAAGTACCTTTTCATCATCAATCCCACCTTTTCTAGGTACACAGAGACAGATGAAGTATACTGAAGGCTACTCAAAGTTACCATTCCTATTCAGCAGAGATGGGAGGACCTGTATGATTTGACCGATTAGATGGTGATGTAGATGTCCAAGTTAGAACACAGAGTAGTCAAAGTCAAGTTGATGACTCACCAACAACCTTCCCTGAAATCAGCACGAAGAATTCGACAGATCATTAACATTTCCTACAATTCTGTATTTTTTTATCTAGTTAGTTAGATTTTGATTCTACCACATCTTGATCATTAATGACAGGACCAAATTGTAATTTTTCTATAAATACTTCAGACTTTGAAGTATTGAAGGTTGATCTTTACGCCCAAGCAATTTGTAATCTGTAATCATTTTGAAGATATCTACCAGTAATAAAAAGGACGATTCAGAGGATTCCTACTTGTTGATGTTGGTGATGTTACTTTTCTTTGTTTAATGTTTATATTATTTCGTTACCATTCTGTGTTCTGTCTCTAATTATTTAAAAGAAGGTTAAGTGTAGAATTTATCTCATATACTTTGTTTCTGGATTTTAAAGATCTGAATGTTTTTCCTCTGATATTGCGATAAAGAAATTCTTAAATGCTTCTTTATCTTGATTGACTATCTCACTTGTTTTTTGCATATCATTACTTTAATTTTAAAGGATCCAACATTTTCATTTGCTTTCCCTGTGAAGAAACCTAATAAAATTTGTTCTCTAATCTCAACTCATAACACAAACCCCATAGCCCAATGGATGCATGAGTAATATTTCAGCCATCTTTATAAAACAAAACAGCATATTCCTATTAATTTAACTAGCTTGATATTTGAAACCCAAACATATCTAAATCTTACAGAGAGATCCCTCTCTGGAACTGGCAGGGCTGGATCCCACTTTCGAAGTCGTTGGGTAAGTTACCTCTGCTAAATTTCTTCTACCTCCTGACAACCTATGGGAATTTACAGAGTGTATAACTTAAGAAGCAATAAGACTAATGACAATCCTACAAAGAAGGTTGTTGAAACGAAGAAGGCTACTGAAACGAAGAAAACAACTGAGGACAAGAACACCTCAAATGCTTCTCTCAAGAAATTCCCTAAGAAGAATAATGTTGAATCTTCCACAAAAAGAAATCTTGAAACTTCACAAAGAACAGATCACACCAAGTTTGCATCAACTAGTCATCCAAGTACTTCTGCACAAAGAAATGTGACTGACAAACTATCGGTGCAGAGCCAAAGCAGAACTTCCACTACTTTCAGCTTGGAAGGGGAATTAGCCAAATTGAATATTCCTATTCCCCTATCCGAACTAATGATAAAAAACACTTACAGATCACAGGTGATCAAAGCATTAAGCATTGAACCAGATATTGGTACAAAATCATTAAATATTGGATCAGGAACGCACTCAGACACTATAAATCTTATTGATTATCAACTTGAGTTGTTGTTTGTCCCTGAAGTTGATGGACAAACTGATAACAGTGTTGTTCCCCCTTTCTACATCAGTCTGAATATCCACGATAATATCTTACACAACGCTATGCTTGATTCTGGCACCTCTCACAATCTGATGCCCAAAGCTATCATGGAGAAGTTGGGGCTTGATGTCACCAGACCCTACAAGGACTTACATTCTTTTGAATCTAACAAGGTCAAATGTATAGGGATAATTAAATATTTATGTATAACCCTGGCTTAAATCCCAGCAAAAAGCATGGTGATGGATATTGTAGTCACAGACATCCCTCTGAAATATGGTATGTTTTTATCCAGATCTTGGGGAGCTAATTTTAAAGGAAATTTGCAGTTAGATATTGTTGGTTGTGGAGCCTGATTATGTTCCTGATTCAGAGGTCTTTTCTTTCAGCCGTGTTTATACCCCATGAAGACTTTATACCCCATAAGTATGTACATTATTCCACGCGGAGGAGTGCAGAGGGGTACCCCCTTTACGGGGTTCGGGGGGGCTATCCCCCTGGTTGGGGGGTTCGGGGGCGAATCCCCCAAAGGAAAAATTTCCTTGTCAATGTATATTGTAATTTCCTTGTAAATCTGGAAAGTTCATTATAAGGTTGCAAGTCTAACGGTAGAAATTTTGTTAGAGTTTTTTTCCCTAGAAGGCAACCCTATGTTATGCGGGAAATGTATTGTGGCTATGCATCATGGAGAGTATTGTATTTTGAGAGAGGATATTGTGAGAGAAAGAAGAGGAAGTTACATCAGGTTTTGTTGTAGGTTGTATCCCTTCATTTGCTGGATAATAATAAAGGAAGGACCTGGTAATTTCTCTGGTGGATGTAGCCCACACTAGGTGAACCACGTAAATCTGTGTCTCTCTTGTATTATGTATCTTTTGTGTTTTGTTTCCACATTTGTTTTATTTTATTGCTCTGCGGTCCTATTTTTCTAATAGATATGTCTTATGCTACCATCTTGATATTTGGACAACAGAGAAGACTGTACAGAGAGACCTTGATGAATTATATGGTCAACAGTCAGGAAAAACCACACAACTACCCATTATACTTTTCACCCTCTGATCTAGATTCATTCATTTTGTACAATGATGGTGACTTGGAAAATCAAATTTCTCAGTTGGAAGATGATGCACCTGACTTGCAAGAAGATAAAGAAAACATTGAGGTAAGAAACACTGCAACAGTAGAAAGTGATGAACTTCCAACCGATCTCTGGAGTATGGATTTTGATGGGGCTATGAGAAAAGAGGGAGTTGGAGCTAGGGTTTGGTTGCACAATCATAGAGAAAAGTAGTCAGAGAACCAATCTTATAAACTAAATTTTCAGTGCACCAACAACATAGCAGAGTACGAAGCCTTGCTACTCGTCCTGAAGTTATTGAAGAAGTTTGGCGCCAAAAATATTATGGTAAGAGGTGACTCTGAACTTGTCATTAAGAAAATTAAAGGTGAGTATTCGGCTAAGAATCCTAGACTCAGATCTTATAGAAACGTTGTTTTAGATGTTTTGGAATGTTTCACTGAAATTGACTTGCAGGTAATGCCCAAAGGCCAGAACATACTGGCAGACGGATTGGCTACTTCGGTAGCCACATGCAAAATACCTTTCAAACCAAATCACCAATACACAGTAGAGGTGAAATGCAGACCAATTGTTCCAGATAACATCAGGTACTAGCAAGTATTTGGCAATGATGAACAAATTGAAGATTTCCTGCAATCTAAGAATGCTTTTGAATGTACAAATATAGATATCGAGAACGATGATGATAGTGTAAATAAATCATTTTTTGAAAATGATAGTGTAAATAAAGTAGACTTAGATGAAATAAATGAAAATGCTGAAGACTTTGATGTTTTGCATTGGAAAAGCAATGTGTTACCTAGAGGTTTGGTTCCTTTAGAAGACCTGTTTGATTTTAACGATGTAGCAAAAAAGACAAAGATAGAATCCACTGGGAGAGAAGTCGAGGAGTGTAATATAGGAAAAGAGGAAAAACCCAAAATGATTAAATTATCTAAATATTTACCTCTAGAGAAAAAGAAGAAATATATTGATCTGTGCAGGGAATTCGTAGATGTATTTTCCTGGAGTTATGAGGATCTAAAGGCTTACGACACCAGTATCATACAACATAAAATTCCAATAAAAGAAGAACATAAACCTTTGAGACAGAAACTTAGGAGAATCAATCCCAAGTTGCTACCCCTGATAGAAAAATATATTAAAAAAATGTATGATGGAAAAATTATAGTCCCCTTAATATTTTCAAAATGGGTTTCTAATCTGGTTCCTACCAGAAAGAAGACGGGTGAAATCAGGCTTTGCATTGATTTCCAAAAACTGAACAAGGTTTCCCTCAAAGACAACTACCCTCTGCCCAAAATGGATCACATATTGCAAAAGGTAGTTGGGGCCAACATGATATCTTTACTAGATGGCTTTTCAGTCTATAACCAAGTCCTCGTCCATCCAGATGACCAGGAGAAAACAACTTTCACCACACCCTGGGGAAATTTTATGTACGTGAAAATGCCCTTCGATTTGATGAATGTTGGTGCCACTTTCCAAAGAGAAAAGGATATTTCCTTTGTGGATGATCTCAGTAGGTTTATAGTCATATATCTAGACGATGTTACTATCTACTACAAATCAGACGAGTAACATTTACGACATCTCAGACGAGTGTTTGAGAAGTGCATAAAATTTGGGATTTCATTGAATCCCAAGAAAACCCTTTTCGGTTTAGAAGAAGGGAAGTTATTGGGGCATATAATATCTAAATATGGAATTAAAATAGACCCCAGAAAAATAGAAGCTATCCATAAATTGGACCACCCTAAGAACATCAAAGAATTACAATAATTCATTGGTAAAATAAATTTCCTGAGAAGATTTATACCCAATTTGGCAGAACTCTTCAAGAACATCACAAATATGATAAAAAAGGACACCAAAATAATATGGAACATCGAATCTAAACAGTCATTTGAGAAAGTAAAACATGCACTTACACAAGCCCCAGTTTTGATCAGTCCAGATTACACTAAAGACTTATATTTGTTCTCTTTTGTGTCTGAACACACCATTGCAATAGTACTATTGCAGAAAAACAGTGAAGGGTATGAACAACCCATAGCCTTTTTCAGCAAGTCATTGAGAGATGTTGCACTGAACTATAACGTAATGGAGAAACAAGTTTTTGCCTTGGTAAAATCAATAAAATATTTTAGGGTTTATATTCTCCATTCTCACATGATTACTTATGTTCCAAATGCAGTGGTGAAGGATATTTTGACTCAGGATAATCCTGATGGTAAGAGAGGGAAGTGGATTTTTTTCATTCTGGAATACGATATAGAAATAAAACCCACTAAACTGATCAAGGGTCAGGGTTTGGCCAAATTGATGGCCGAATCCAATTTTCATGCTTTAGACATTAACGTTTTGGCTGCAGTTGATGAGCAGGAAGAGCAGGTGACTCCAAATGTAAAAGAGGTATTCTTAAACTCTCCTTGGTACGTAGACCTCATTTTTGTCCTTCATAATTTACAAGCTCCTCCTGGTCTAACTAAGACCAAAGCTAGATTTATTAAACTAAAAGCATTGAAATATTGTATTATAGATGGAAACCTTTACTGAAAAAGACCCTGGGGGTATCTTACTTAATTTCTTATTAAAGAATGAAGCTGACAAGGTATTGCAGGATTTCCATGAAGGTGATTGTGGTGGGCATCTCAATTGGAAAACCATTGCTAACAAGATCCTCAGAGCCGGTTTTTACTGGCCCACCTTGTTTGTAGACGTACACAAAAGGGTGACCTCTTGCCACAAGTGTCAAGTCTTCGAAGGAAAAAGGAAACTTTTCCCCCTACCCCTCAAACCTATTTCAGTAGAAGCTCCATTCTAGCAATGGGGTTTGGAATTTATTGGTGAGATTCATCCACCCTCTTCCGGCCAACATAAGTGGATCCTCACATCCATGGACTACTTCACATCATGGAAATGGGTTAGTTGAGTCCTCAAACAAAATTTTGGTGAATATCATTAAGAAGACGTTGCAGGAAAACAAGAAGTCCTAGCATAATAAGTTAGTTCATGCACTCTGGGTTGACCGACTAACCACAAAAAGATCAATCGGTATGTCCCCATATCAATTGGTATATGGCACTGATGCAGTTTTCCCTACTTCTTCGGGAGTCCTTGTTATGAAACTGTTGCAAGAGGTATAGGTGGAACCCAATTATACCCAAAGGAGAATAAATTAGATGATCCACTTACAACAGTCCAGAGAAGAAGTTTATAACAAGACCCAGGTAATCCAAGAAAGTATCAAAAATATTTATGACAAGAGAACTAAAGAGGATGATTTTGAGTTGGGTGATTTGGTACTGAAGTGGGATTCCAG
Organism: Picea engelmannii; assembly: GCA_009831015.1. NCBI lineage: Eukaryota > Viridiplantae > Streptophyta > Pinopsida > Pinales > Pinaceae > Picea > Picea engelmannii. The sequence continues at coordinate 145,926 of ML786509.1, read as the reverse complement.
AAATGAGGATAAGGGTAAACATGGAAAATTCGATAGTTTGTGGAAAGTCCCTTACATCATTCAGTCATATAGAGGAAATAACGAATTTTTTCTCAAGGATAGTGAAGGAACAGACCCGCCAGGAGCACCCACCAATGGCAAGATGCTCAAACATTACGTTCCACAGGAATAAAATATTTTCAATCATCTGTTTCATTGTACAAACCATTTTCTCTTACTTTCAGGTTATCTGTGGGTGTTGTTGATCAGATGGTTGAAGCCCGAAGAGAAGCCCCTAAGCCACTGACTAGTGCCACCATATTTTCAAAATAAAACAAATCAAGTTGCAGAAGAAGCACTGGAGAAAAATTTTCAAGACATCAGGAAGCAGGTTCTTGGCACCTCACAAGGAGAACACCATCCCCAGGTGGAGCCACTGTTATAACCCTATGTTTCATAGGATCAGCTAGTGACTAAAAATTTTCACTCTTGTTGTATTTTTTATTGTAAATAATATTTCATTTTGCAAATGATTTACAAAAAGAAAAGAAAGAATAAAAAAGAAAAAGAATAAAAGAGGGTATGAAAAGAAAAAATGATAAACCCCATGAAATAAGAATGGATTGATTCATACAGTCTAATCATGGTCAAGTCCTTTGAATTTATGCAGATAGGTTAGTGAAAAAACTTGGCTAAACAGTTTAATCCTAGCCAAGATAGATAGGTTAGTGAATAAATTTGATCAAATGTCCTAGGTTAGAGTAATTCTTTAACCCAATAGTCTAATCTGGGTTAAATGTGCTAGGTAAATAGATTAGGACTTAGGTTAGTTTTCCTTCCTTTCAATAAAATAGACATGAAATTGGTTAATTTCCTTGATTTGAGTTGANCCCCCCCCCCTTCCGAGTAAGCCGCGAAACCACCTGCATATACTGCCATCCACACTCTGACGTCATACTCCACTCACCTTTCGCCTGTGATATCCCATTCACCTGTTATCCATTTATTACCCTCCACCTCATCCCCAATATACCCGTTAGCAAATCAATGCGGATGATCATGACCGTTGGCCTACTGACCCGTCATCATTTTCCCAACGAACAGTCGTTCAACCTTTTAATCTCATTTTTCACCATTGTAACACTATTCACAATCCCAACATTGTCGAAGCCTTTGTTCTTCGTCATCTTCAGTCAACAATCTCCATTAAACGCTCGATAAACACAAATAACATTTTGATTCAACTGGCAGGTATAAGTCGAGCCAATGGCTCCCAAGTACAAATCCGCAGAGATTGAAGAAAATCCCTTTCTCCCCCCTCCTGTTGATCTGGACCGAATTTTGTTAGATGAAAACGATCACTTAATTGCAGAGATGAAGTGCAAATTCGACTTCTTCAAATTTCACTTCTGGCTCAAAGATACTTTTATGGATCAGAGCAACAAGATTGGGCTCTGGGAGTCTAATCTTCTGTTGTACCTCTTCCCTCAAATATACCATTTCCCTTTATTCTCCCTCAAGTTCCAGGAACATTATCTCCCCAATTAGAGAGCCATCGTTTCTTCATCTGGAGAGACCCTTTTCACCATTACATCTGAAGCCATAAACCAGATGATACAGGTACCCAGAGTCGAATCCCTTTCCCTTTTTTTCATTGAAGTTCTCACAGAAATGTACCAGAAGTTATCTTTTCCCCAGAGAGCGCAAATATTTGAGCTTTTCCTCCCTGAGAGTGCCCAGTTACCCAAGAAAAATCCCACCTACCATTCTTCCATTTTCTCAAAGAAAGGTAACCAAATTATTTCCTCCCTATGTTTTCTTCTCGGATATTATTCAAACGAGTGGGTGGACGAACCCATCATGGTTTTCCTATCCATTTTCTCCACCGAAGAGAAGGCTACCACCTAGTTCAATTTCAATCAATTTTTGGCCGATAGCATTCATGAGTAACTCTTCAGTTTTCCTACAGAAGGAATGTTCAGGTATTCATCAATATTTTCATACATGTTCCTATTTTCTCAAGCAGATAAATTCTCATTCTACAGGCAGAAGCTCGACCAAGACAGCAAGCCACAACCGGTCACATCCTAGACGTCATTACTGAGAAAGAAATCATTGGAGTTATGTTTTAAGTCGTTCATCGAACATTTTTACCACCCAGTGGTAAGCATGCTAAGTGGGCGGAAAGAACCCAAGATAAATTAAGAGATCCAAAGGATCTTGCACCTGTCATACCTTGCAAAAATAGGTGATTGGTATATGTACAAAGATCACACAGATATCAGAGTTTACGGATGTGAGATGGCCCCCTATAAGCTGCCCAAATACTTGCCTATCAGGATATTCTCTCTAGAATATATTAGGCAGATGATTAATTCAGATGACATTCATTGTGTGTCTTTCAAGAAAAAGAAGCAACTCAGGATCAGAGGGCAAATAGGTTTCTTCATTTGCAACAACAGAGTTGCGAGTGAAGAAGCAAACAAGTTGTTACGAGAGATGAAGTTCAAGAAAAATTTCCCATGGCATTATGATCCTTGTGGTGTCATTGCATAAACCAGATTGAAGAACAGGATTCCCCCCTATGCTCATGTGCCTAGACCAAAGATAGACAAATTCATGAACCAGACATAGTGGGAGGAAAATACTTTAATTGATACTGAACCACAGTCTTCTCTTATCAGCTTTTCACAAACAACTACTCCACAGGTACCAGTAGAGAAGAGGCCCAGGAAGGATGTATCCCCCTTAGTCACTGAAGTCTCAACAGAAGACTTCCAAGTTTATAGGAAAATACCAAATACCAGTCATACACCCGACAAATCTGGAGGAGAGGAGACACAGTCCACCATAATGGAGGGAGAACATTCACCACTTCCTTCATGAATCCAACAAATGATGTCTACTTCTTCATCCAAGAAGCAGAATGATACCACATTGACTACTAAGCCCTCACAAGAGTCTGTAGATCTTAGCATTTTTTAGAAATATAACTTGATTAAGAAGAAGAATGAGTTGCTTACTAGCAGCACCTATGCACAATTCTGGAAGAAAAAATCTACAACCAAGCATAGGTTGCTCTTTTCTTTTGATACAGAGAAAGGGAGGATGCACATGGAATATTTGTAGGCACAGGTGCCTCAGCCCAAAACAATTTATGATTAAAAAATGTCAACATTTGAGTTTGATAGCAGAGATGTGCATCCCGCTGATCAGATGGATCTTCATAGATAGACTAAAGAAATGATTTTCTCCACCCTGGACAATACCTCGATGACTGCTGCAAAGTTGCAGGTTTCCTTGAACAATGTACAGACTTAGCTGAAGCTGGAGAAGGTGTCTTCTTTGTCAAAGGATAACAAGATAAAATCTCTGGAGTAACTGGTACTCAAAATTGGATATGATCCATCTAATGTCAAAGAAACAGAAGAGCTCCTCAAAAATAAGAACGCTGGCATAGCCTCCCTAAGGAAATAGCTGAAAATATCTATGGCAGAAGACCCACAAGTGAAGGAAATAGATGAGAGTGAAAGCCAAAAGGAGGAAATGTTGATATTAATCATGGAGCATAATGTGCAGATCAAGGAGATGGAATCTGAGCTTGAGAAATTAGTCAAAGAAAAGGAGAAGAATGTGCCAATGGAAATAATTTCACTGAATTTAGTCCCTCTCATAAGGGTCAGTATAGCAACAGCGACAACAACCACCACAGGGGAAATTCCAGCAGCAACCTCAGTGATAGCTTCAGATGCAGCAGAGAAATTGGCAAAGGCAATGGAAGACATGACTCTGCAAGGGGAAGAAATCAGAAAACTGCATGAAGAGATTCAGAAACTCCAAAAGATGAAGTCTACATTCCAATCTAGCTACAACATTGAGATGCATAAATCAGAAAATCTCAAATAGGAGCCGCAACAACTGCAGAAGGAAACAGTCATGGCTAAGACACTGTCAGAGGCTAAGGAAAATATTTGGATGGACATTTTCCAATCAGTGACAAAGATATGGCCCCTGATACAAATTATGTTTGAACAACATGAGATGGTGTAGAGAGCCATACAATCCATTGACAGGATAAAGGGAGAATTGGTAGAAATTCCTACAAAGGCAAACGAGATCATCATATTCTTAAATTCTAAATCAAAAGAAGAGATGGAGGCCCTGCAAATTGAGGACAGGACTGAAACTATTCTTGAAGTCAAGAAATTTTTTACCAATATGGGATTGATGCTACAACTCGAGGAGAGAGTTCAGGCAATGGACATTGCGGTACAGAGGTTTTTCAACAAGGCTAACTCTCTGCACAAGAAAGGTCTTCCAAGTCTATTGGTGATAAATAACAAGTTTATTACTCTCTCAAACTACAAACAAAAGATCCTCACAGTGGAAAAGGACGGACCTAAGTTTGCAGGCATACAGGGCAGCGTCACGGGAAAATGATTCCTGGAAACTCTGCAATTTGACATGATTATCCAACATGAGATAAATTACCTTTTCACCACCAAGCCCACCTTTGCTAAGTACACAGAGACAGATGAAGTATACCGAAGGCTACTCAAAGTTACCATTCCTATTCAATGGAGATGGGAGGATCTATGTGATTTGAATGATTAGATAGTGATTTGGATGTCCAATTCATCACAAGGAGCAGTCAAAGTCAAGTTGATGACTCACCAACAACCTTCCCTAAAATCAGCACGAAGAATTCGAAATATCATTAACATTTCCTACAATTCTATATTTTGTTATCTAGTTAGTTAGATTTTGATTCTACCACGACTTGATCATTAATGACAGGACCAAATTGTAATTTTTCTATAAATACTTCAGACTTTGAAGTATTGAAGGTTGATCTTTACGCCCAAGCAAGTTGTAATCTGTAATCATTTTGAAGAGATCTACCAGTAATAAAAAGGACGATTCATAGGATTCATGCGTGTTGATGTTGGTGATGTTACTTCTGTTTGTTTATTGTTTATCTTATTTCGTTACCATTCATTGTTCTGTATCTGATCATTTAAAAGAAGGTTAAGTGCGGAATTTATCTCGTATACTCTGTTTCTGGATTTTAAAGATCTGAATGTTTTTCCTCTAATATTTCGATAAAGAAATTCTTAAATGCTTATTTATCTTGACTGACTATCTCACTTGTTTTCTGCATATCATCACTTTAATTTTAAGGGATCCAGTATTTTCATTACCTTTCCCTGTTAAGAAACCTAATAAAATGTGTTCTCTGATCTCAACTCATAACACAGACCCCATAGCCCAATGGATGCGTGAGAAATATTTTAGCCATCTTTTTAAAACAAAACAACAGATTCCTATTAATTTAACTAACCTAATATCTGAAACCCAAACATATCTAAATATTACAAAGAGATCCCTCTCTGGAACTAGCAGGGCTACATCCCATTTTCGAAGTGGTTGGGTAAGTTACCTCTGCTAAATTTCTTCTACCTCCTGACAACCTCTGGGAATTTACAGAGCGTTAACACCTTCCACACCTTGCGCACCAAGTTGGGTATCAAAGACTCTGAGTGACATTTGGTTCTGAAATACCGTGGGGCTCTACATAGATACATGCAAATTGAAATGGATTTTCTAGACATCTCATCACTAGGCACTACCTATCGATATGTTATTAAAATCGAGCAAAAATTTAAGCAACAGAACAAGCGGGAGTTTGGGTTTGCAAATCCACAACAACCAAAGTATGGGAAAGATGGCCCTAACAACCAACCTTAAGAAAACCCATCCAAGCCACAGGAAAAGAAGGGTAATGGGAAGACTAAGAAGGACACTCGAAAATGGTGTGATTTCCACAAAATCCCCTAGCACAAGACCGATGAATGTCGCTCAAAATAGTCATTGGTAGTTGAGATCAAAGACAAGGTCTTGTCCCTTGGTTATGGAAGGAAGTGAAGAACAAGGAAGAAAAGGGAGAAAAAAAAACTTTGCGAAAGGCACAGTAACTAATATTGGGTCGAAGTGAGAAAAAGAGCAGAAAAGATGGAGCAAAGCCCGAGAAAGCAAGTTGTTGGAAAAGGAGATCGAGAATGACAAGTCAGCAAGGAAGAAGGATTGTGGACAATTCGGCAAGAGGAAAAACCCATCGTTGGATGCTTTAGAGCACTGCGTGAGAAGAAGGGAAAGATAGGCTGGCAAAGCCCTGAAAACATGGGTCAAGTTGACCTAGGGTTTTAGACACCTAGGGCTTTGGTATCTAGGGTTTTGGACACTTAGGTTTTGGCCTAAGGATGTCAGTGAATTATTGTAATGTATAAATAGAGGTCTAAAGGGCCTAGGTTGGGTTGGTGTTTTGGGTTAGTATGTTATTATTGTAGATCAAGTGTATTATTGAGGAGAGTGAGTATTGAATCAAGAAAGAGAAGTGTTGGGTACGAGAGCATTCTGGATTGTAATATCTTCAATTGGGTGCAAATATCAACCCTGCATATGGGTGCGCTAGGAGGGGAGAGAATCATAGGAGAAGAAAGGAGATCTTCTAGCTGAGAGCGCAAACAAGAACTGAATGCTTTACCCGAATATAATATAGCACAGTTCTGTGGATGTATCCCTAGAGAGAGGGTGAACCACGTATATTTGGTGTTGTGTATGATTGGCATTTTGTATTTTTCATTCATATATTGTTATTGCATTGATAAGGTAGAACTCATAGATGCATGGAGTAGATAAAGTTGATAAGTGATATATGAATGTTGTGTTGTTCCTATGTTAGATCCACTTGATATTCCCCTTGGTTGTAGACATCTTTGTCTTGCAAGCCCCTCATAACTGCTTCGGGTGAGACTTCATCTTCTTTGCAGGTGTTTCCGAAAAGGCCAGTAGTTAGGGCTTGTTGGTGTTCTCATTGAGTTGAACCCTGGGTATGCCCCTGTGCCAACAAATGGTTCTGTTGCTGGGACTGGAATCTTTTTAAGGGGATATCAAGGTGGTTTCCATCGAAGACAGAGATTCAAAACTGGATAGAAGATCAAGAGAAGGACTTCATTGAATCCCAAAACAAGAACCCTAATCTTAACTCAGAGGACTGGTTGGAAAATAATATTTTTACTGATATATACAAGATATTCTTTGGAGGAATCCATCAAGAGCTATACGAGTGGCTAGCTAGAATAGCTGATACCCAATTCGATATCTTATCTAGACTTCATGTGGTCCCGATGTCGGAGTTGATCAAGAAGGTCAAGTAAGTTGATAATGATGTATCACGAGCAGGAGATCACTGGTTCGATAGTACCATTGGAGGGTACACCACAGAGTTTGTTGTTGACAGGGTAGAGTCATACAGCCAAGCTGAGAGATATTTCTTTAAGGGACCCAGAGGAAAATTTTTACAATTCTTGAAGCTGAGACTCAAGATGTTGTTGCATGAGAAGAACATCTTGAAGATACAATAGATTGGTTGGATTCGAAAAGGATAATGTTAAAAAATTTAGACAGTGACAGAGACATAGAAGTTGGACATATGTGCAGTGGGAGAGTGTTTTGAAAAGTCGACCTTGCAAACCTGTTTAAGCAGAACTACGGGGAGGAGGGTTTCTACAATGGAGAAGAAGCAAATCTGACGGACGAAGAACATTCAGAACCCACCAGGACAGAGGAAGGACAGGCTGAAGAGCTTCGCTGAGGAGGACCTGAAGGCTCAGAAACTGCGTAGACCATTGAAGTAAGTACTATTATCCTTCACGTTGATTCAGTATTAAGAAACCAGAGTAATCCCAGTCACTAGAGCGTCCAGAGAACTGTCCATAGTAGCCCACCACATATTCAGTCAGGAACCCTAGGAAGATCTATGGAAGATGAGATGAGACTTCCTATCTTTATATGTAAGATGGATATGAAGATCCTGACCAGCACTGGTTCCTTTGTGAATCTGTATGGAACATTAAAAATGTCACAGATGAAGTTGTCAAAAGAACCCAGTTCAGTACAACTCTCAGAGATCGCACATTGAGTTGGTACATGAAACTTATCCAAGGACTTGCACAGCCTTAGCCATTGAATCAGATCAAGAATGCACTAATTGCAGAGTTCAAGAAACCCAAGTCGGATTCACAATGTATCACAGAGTTGAAAGAGATCAAGAAGAAGGTGGCTGAACCTGTGTGGGAATTTGATCAGAGATTCAAAACCTTGACAGGTCGATTAACTTTTCAAATCTCGGGTGAACAAAACAAAGAATGGTTCATTGTTGCCCTCTTACCGCAAATCAGAGTTCCCCTGATGCAACAAAAGATTGCTTTGTAGGCTGAGGCATTGGAGATCACCATGAAGCTTGAATCAGCCCCTATGGGAGAATCCAGCTCAGATATGAGTCAGATCCTGAGTCAACTAACTAGTTTGTCTTTGTAGGTCGAAGATATGAAGAAAGACAAGGGAAAATATAAAAGAGAATACATATGGTGTGTCATATGTCGATCAGAAGGCCATGACAAGGAACATTTCCCTCTATTCAACGAATACTTGGCTTTTGGAGCCTCGATCCCTTTGAAGCAAGACACCTTACCCTGGTGTGAGGTATGCAGAAACAAACATCGTACTGGTGAGTGTTACTACATGCAAAAGTATGTTCAGACACCTAAAAATTTGTATTGTACATTCTGTAATTCTGTAGGGCATGATGATAGGTATTGTAGGGCTTATTATCTCATGCATGAAAGGTCAAGATACATATATAAGATCCAAGGAAAAGTACAGCAAGAAGGAAACACTACGCAGTATAACTCTCCTGGTAGAGGAAACTTCAATCCTCGATGTGGATTCAAAGGAAGAGGACGAGGAGGAGGAATGGGTCGAGGTCGAGGATAGATCATCTGTTATAAATGCACACAACCAAGACACCTTGCAATGGATTGTTAGAACCCTTGTACCACTTGAAGCTACTGTAGATCATTTGACCATGTTATAGAAGATTGTCCTGTGCTACTAGCTAAGCTTCAAGAAAGATGAGGACTTCAGCAGAACCCGCAACTGCAACTGATCTATGTTGAACCTCGCAGAGGAGACCCTAGAGTCATTGTTATAACCAAAGGAGGAACTATTACAGGAGAAGACATACTGATCCAAGTGAAGGTTACAGAATATTCAGGAATCAAAAAAGCTATAGAGAAGACCCAAACCTTCAATGCAAATAAAGAAAGACAAATATTTGAGGAAGAAAGAAAATAATTTAGAGGAGACCAGGGTTCTTCATCAAAGACAAGACCATAAGTAAGAGAGTATGGAATGCTTCACACATTTGATCAGTCTGCTTCACCGAGGGAAGGAAAACAGGTAAGCAAGCTCATGGAATTTTTACATACTTGTATTAAGTTGATTCAGGATGAAAGCATTGTACAAGAATTACAAAATTTAATCAGAAAATATGAGCAAGGAAAGATAGACCCCTTACCGAATAGGGCAGTACACCAAATTGGTAAGAAGAGAAGGAAAAATAAGGAATTACATATGAATTCTCAAATAGGAGAGTATGAGATACACTATGTGGTCCTCGACCTAGGGTCGGAGGTCAATGTCATGACAAAGAAAACTTGGGCACTGATGGGAAAACCGAAGTTGATCTATTCCCCTATCAGGCTTAGGATGGATAATCAACAAGATGTCAACCCATTTGGACAATTGGAGCATGTCCCTGTGGACATCGACGGAGTAATAACATTTGCATATTTTGAGGTAATTGAAATAGTTGATGATAGTTTCCCTTACCCCACGTTGTTGGAAATTGAACGGGCCTTCAATAACTCTACTGTTGTTGAATTAAAGAAGATACGTATGACTTTTGAAGGTGATGGTCTTAGGGTCATTGCACCTTTAGATCCCGATGAAGGTCAGCAATAAACAGATCCCATCAGAGAAGAAGACTATGCATATACACTAGAAAACATCTACAAGATTACCGCCAGACAATAGGATTACATTAACCCTACAATCGATGGGAATCTAAGTTGGCGAAGTGACAGGGTGTGCTCATCAGACTCAAAAGAAGCACTGGAGAATTAGCAGAATAAGATGTATGAAGTATCTACAAGGTGATGTGCTAGATTAACTAGAGAAGTTCATTGGATCGGCACAACAGTAAGTAACCTACCCACCTTTGATGGTCTGAATCCATTAGAACCCTTCCTATCAGACTTTGAAGCAAGTGTACCGACACAACTGAGGTTGTTGGAAATGGATGAGGCCTTGAAAGCCACACCTGCGAGATGGTGGGGGACACACAAAAGTAATATCACAGACTGGACACAATGTCGTACTCTGATGACAGCACGATTCTCAGCACAAGTAGAAGGCTGCGAAGTTTGCTACACAGGTTGAAGTTTCCCAAAGGACCATGTGCGAAGCTATGAAGAGTCCTAGAGTGACATTTCACAAGAACAGTGGGTACACAAATTCATCAACACGTTGGACACACTACCTATCAACTGGTACCTCCAATAAGAGTTGTGCCTCATCACTAAAGCTTGGGAAGGTATGACTCAAAATTTTATAACTACATTCCTATTTGAAATTCAATTTCCTTCAGTAGACCAAGCATTACAGATTGTGAGACAGAAAGTATTCAAGTAGGTATCCAACCTTCCCTTAGAATAGGAAGAGGATGAATGGACTGCACCTCTCCAGAAACTGCAAGGCTGTTACAACTTTAATACGATTGAAGACGATGATCCCAGGAAACTGAACATTGACAAAATAGAAGGCCAAAGATATGTGGAAGGGCCATGAGTTGAGTTACCATTTATTGGACAGTCGATCAAGATAAAGAAAGTCAATATTGGAATAGAGGAGACACTAAAGCTTTCCAATGTCATAGATTATTGGGATGTTGACACCATTGACAAGATTACTAAGCTTGAGTATCAGGACTTGTTTCCGACCAAATTCACTTATATGAAGGGAATCAAAGGGCCTATGGGAGAGATGAGGATCCCCTTAAATCTAGATGCTAGACCATTCAAACAGAGACCTTGCAGACTAAACCCTAAATACAAGGAGAAAGTGAAGATTGAGCTTGACAGAATGTTGGAAGCAGGGATTATAGAACCTGTGGAAGAATCATAGTGGATTAGCCCTATGGTGGTGCAAGACAAGAAGACACGCGAGATCAAGATCTACATAGATCTCAGGAATCTGAATGATGCTTGTCTACATGACCCATTCCCTACACCATTCATTGACGAAGTGTTAGATAACGTGGGAGGCCAGGAAGTATATTCTTTTACAGATGGATTTTCAGGATAACATCATATTCAGATTGCCAAGGAAGATCGCCACAAGACCACATTTGCAACAGAATGGGGGTCCTATCAATATACAGTGATGCCATTCGGATTGAATAATTCCCCAGCCATCTTTTCCAGGGTGGTGGTCGAAGCATTCAAATAATTCTTGCATAAATTTCTAGAAGCATATTTCGATGACTGGACTGTGTTTAGTTTGTTGAAAAATCACATTGAATGTCTAAGGCTAATGTTGGATAAATGCAGGCAGTGTCAAATTTATTTGAATCTAAAGAAGTGCATTTTCTTTTCCCCATTTGGAGTTTTGTTAGGACATATTGTATGTAAGAAAATATTACTGGTAGATCCATCCAAGATCGCCATTATAGTCAATCTACCCCCTCCTACAATAGTTAAACAGTTGCGCACAATGCTGGGACACACAGGCTACTACAGGAAGTTAATTAAGGGATATGCTCAAATCACAGCACCCATGGAGAAACTGTTGAAGAAGGATTGTCAATTTAGTTGGACTGAAGAATGCCAATAGAGCTTCGACACACTGAAAGAGAAAATGGTTACTGCGCCCTTTTTGGTTTTTCCAGATTGGACCAAGGAGTTTCATGTACATGTCGATGCATCTTCCATCACTTTAGGAGTTGTATTAGCACATCCGGGAATAGGAGACATTGACCACCCATTATCCTTTGCTAGCAGGAAGCTATCCACAGCTGAGATTAACTACACCACTACTGAAAAAGAGGGATTAGCCATGGTGTATGCATTGCAGAAATTTCGCCACTATTTGTTGGGAGGACACTTTAAGATGTTTACTAATCACTCTGTGCTGAAGTACCTAGTCAACAAGCCAATGTTGGGGGGATGAATATGAAAATGGCTTCTATTGTTTCAAGAGTATGATTTTGAGATCATATTAAAACCAGGAAGAATGAATAAGGGTCTCGACCATTTGTCGAGGTTGGAACATGGAGAAGAGCCCACTAATTTGGATGATACACTGCCAAATGCACAGCTACTAGCTATTAGAAATATCGATGACCACTTCGCAGAAATAGTCCAGTTCTTGTGAACGGGAATGGCACCCAGTGAGTATATAATTCCATAGAAGAAACAACTAGTAGTGTGCGCTGCAGATTTCTCACTTATAGCTGGACATCTATACAAGATAGGACTGGATGAGATATTTTGAAGATGTGGTATGGAGGCAGAACGCCTGTTGATCCTCGCAGAAGTTAATGAAGGCATCATAGGAGGACATTATGAAGGGAAAGCAACCACACAAAAGGTCCTGCGAGCTGTCCTTTGGTGGCCTACCTTACACAGAGATGCTAAAGACTATTCCAGAGCCTGTGATGTACTCCAAAGGGTTGGGAAACCATCCATAAGAGATGAAATGTCGTTAGCACCACAACTGACCCTACAAGCATTTGATAAATGGGCCATTGACTTTGTTGGACCTATAAATCCACCAGGAAATCATACAGGAGCAAGGTACATCATCACTGCGACAAATTACTTGACCAAAGGGGCCGAAGCTCCAGCAGTCAAGGACTGTAGTGCAACTATAGTTGTGCGCTTCATATTTGATGACATCATAACCAGGTTTGGATGCCCAAAGATCCTCATGAGTGATCAAGGTACACATTTCATCAATAAGACAGTTGAAGCCTTGATTGAAGAATTCGCAGTACACCATCAGAAGAGCACATCGTACCACCCACAAGCAAATGGGACTGTTGAAGCATTCAACAAGATTTTGGAAACAAAACTAACTAAGATATGTTGCGTGAACAGGGATGATTGGGATTTGAGAGTACCAATAGTATTATGGGCCTATAGAACCACTTACAAGAAGTTGACAATGCAGACCCCTTTTAAGTTGGTCTATGGTCTCGAAGTTGTTGTTCCAATGGAGTATTTGGTACCAAGCTTGAGAATTTTTGCCTTTACAGGTATGGATGATACTGGAGTTGTTCAAGAGAGGCTTGCGTAGTTGGTCAAACTTGAGGATGATAGATTCATTGTAGGATTCCATCAGCAAGTACAGAAGGAAAGAGAGAAGGCCTATCATGATAGGCACATCAAGAAGAAGGCATTTAGACAAGGAGATCTAGTGTTCGTTTATGACAATAAGTTCATCAATCATCTCAGGAAGTCTAGAACGCATTGGATAGGGACATATGAGGTCGCTTATGTTATAGAGGGGGGAGTTGTGCAACCAAAGATGTTGAATGGAGAATGGAAGGAAGGATTAGTGAATGGGAGTCGGTTGAAGTTGTACTATGACAACTAGTTGCCTCGCAACTCTCAGTAAAATCATACAGATAAAGGGTCTAGGTACCAGGTGCAGTTGAAACTGGGTACCAGACATGAAAAAGATAGTCTGCACAAGGAGGAACAGAAAGCATAAAGTAGAAATCAAAGGCTGCACTGCGCAGTCCCAAGTTAAAGTACAATAGAAGAGTTAGATCGAAGTGCCTCGGGACGAGTCACAGGTGAGTGTTGGAGGCATGTTGGCCCTTGGTTACGGAAGGAAGTGAAGAACAAGGAAGAAAAGGGAAAAATCAAACTTCGTGGAAGGCACGGTAACTGATACTGGTTCAAAGTGAGAAAAAGAGCAGAAAAGATGGAGCGAATCCCAAGAAAGAAAGTCATTGGAAAAGGAGATCGAGAATGACAAGTCAGCAAGGAATAAGGATTGTGGACAACTCAGCAAGTGGAAAAATCCACCATTGGATTCTTTGGAGTACCGCGTGAGAAGAAAGGAAAGACAGGCTGGCAAAGCCCTGAAAACATAGGTCAAGTTTACCTAGGGTTTTAGACACCTAGGGTTTTAGTATCTAGGGTTTTGGACACTTAGGCTTCAGCCTAAGGATGTTGGTGAATGATTGTAATGTATAAATAGAGGTCTAAAGGGCCTAGGTTGGGTTGGTGTTTTGGGTTAGTATGTTATTATTGTAGATCAAGTGTATTATTGAGGAGAGTGAGTATTGAATTGAGAAAGAGAAGTGTTGGGTACGAGATCATTCTGGATTGTAATATCTTCATCTGGGTGCGAAGATCAACCCTACAGTTGGGTGCGCAGGGAGGGGAGAGAATCATAGGAGAAGAAAGGAGATATGCTAGTTGAGAGCGCAGAAAAGAACTGTATGCTTTACCTCAATATAATATAGCATAGCTCTGTGGACGTAGCCCTAGAGAGAGGGTGAAGCACATATATTTGGTGTTATGTATGATTGGTATTTTTTATTTTTCATTCATATACTGTTATTGCATTGCTAAGGTAGATATGATAGATGCATGGAGTAGATCAAGCTGATAAGTGATATATGAATGTTGTGTTGTTCCTGTGTTAGATCCACTTGATATTCCCCTTGGTTGTAGACATCTTTTTCCTGCAACCCCCTCCTAACTTCTTTGGGTGAGACTACATCTACTTCGCAGGTGTTGACGAAAGGGATAGTAGTTAGGGCTTGTTGGTGCACTCTTGGAGATGAACCCTGGGTCTGCCCCTATGCCAACACGAGGATTCGAAGCCTGATTCAGAATCTGATTCAGAAAACACCAGCAAAAGATAGATCATTGACGTGGACCCCACTACTATTGTCGCAACCGCAGCAATTCAACCAGAAGAACCCATAGAACCATAAGAGTGGGAGTAATTGTTTCATTCACAGATGTGGGTTAAAGGGAACCCACTGCATTTTATTGTTGATAGCGGAAGCCAAAATAACCTCATCTCAACAGAGGTCGTCAAACAGTTGGAATTATCAACAACACCACACCTAAAACCATACAACATCGGGTGGCTTTGCCAGGGATGAGATCTTCGTCACAGCCAGCAGTGTAGATTGTCATACGACATCCATCCCTTCAAGGATGAGGTATTATGTGATGTTTCTCCACTGGATGTTTGTGATGTTCTTTAGGCCATCCATATATGTGGAAGTGTCATGCTATCTATGAGTCTCGACCTCGTAGTGTCATTGTTACTCTGGGGGGTCATATCTACAAGATACCAGAGGTAGTTCCAACTATTTTCCCACCTAAAAAAATTGACAAGGTAGTATCTCATACTACAAAATTCAACTTCTTCACAATATGTTCAAAAGGTGAACAAAAGGATACTGCAACCCCTACAGCCTCACCCAAAGCACCTTCTATCCAAGAGAAGTAGGTCGACAAGAAGGCAGCAAAGTGAAAATATTCCTTTTTCACCGAAACATCTCATGTATCTCGACTGGTTGAACAGATTCAACCCTGCCAGCAACATGTTCATGACAGCCTTCCACAGCGCAACGTCTCCTGCAAGGCAACCAATGCATCAATATTCAATCGCTTTCGCCTCTCCCCCGGGAACTCAACGCAATGGATACCATTTCTTCCTAAGGGGGGAATATTGATCCAGGAAGATATCGATGGCCACCCACCTTTTCCAACTGGCTCAAAACAATTTTCTGGCAATTTTGCCAATTTATTATTTTTAGCAGTTTTTAACTTCCAGGGCCATTTTGAGGGCCTAAATAAAGGTTTTTTGGGATCATGATTCTCAATTTGAACCAAAGGCTCTAATTGAGCCCCCAAAATTAGTATCTTCCATGATACCTTTCCAACGAGCTATCGTGCGCCCCAAACGAATATCGTATGCAAAAGTTACACCCCCAGGAAATTGACGTATCAACTACCCCCATCGAGGCCCGCAAACCTTTTGGGTTTTCATCTTCTGGGGTTAGGGTTTTGGATTTTACTTTTGTGAAAAATACCTTTGGAGCCTCATTGTAAGAATCATCTTCTTTCGAATGTGAGTAGTGAACACATCTCTTCTCACAGATAAGTTGCCACCATTCTAGTGAGTCTTTCACTCTGTATTTTTACAGTCTTTGTACATTTTCGCTCATTAATAGAAAATTGTGTATTACTGTATAGAAATTGAACAAGACGGTGGTGGGTGAGTGAAAGGGTTGGATCTTTAGCCTTTCTATAGTAATGTGCCATATTTTTCAAACAGCCCAGCAAATAATAGGGAACATTGACCCGTCTGTTATGCCTTAAATGAGAAAACAGAAGAAAGTCGTGCTGATAAACTACCTGATATCGACCTTCGCAGGTCAGGTAATGCTTGATGAATCTGGCGACTTCCGGCCATGGGGGTGGCAATGAGCTGAGTTTAACACCCCTGCCTTTCAATTCAATTCGTTCCTCGGGCAGGAAGAAGTTCTGCTGAACATTCCTGATGATATGTTTTCGACTGAACATGCGAGTGTCGTCGATATGGAGGCCTGAGACCTCTACTATATCTTCTTCTGTGACAGATATTCGGACCCCTTCGACGACAGAATGGTCCTCCTGAATATTTTGGGCGAACTATAGGACTTGTTGTTCATTATATCCCTGAAGTCTGTGGAAGTAATTCAGCCATCCTGCCTGGTGGAAGATTTGATACGCTGCTGGATAGTGTTCCAGCAGTGTTGTGGTGGCGGGCTCATTCCGTATGATAGATCCTCCCATGGCTACTATCTCAGTAAGATACAGCGTCGAGAGTTTGTGTATCAGCTTCTGCACAGAGTGAGTTTTCCGAGCGACTTTATGCAGGAATAGTGGTTAAATGCACGAAAGGGTGGTGAAATGGGGATGGCGGCGGTGAAATCGGGTGAAATGATGGTATCGCGGATTTGATGTGTACTTCCCCTCTCGTCAAGTGAGGCTAGTAATGATTTCACTTGAATGTTCATAATGACTTAGAATCTTTCTCATTAAATATAGCCTAACTGAATTACATAAAATTTACATACCTCGCCTTACCGTTTGATTCGTTCTGCAAACAAGATATCATGCAAGTCCGTGGTAGTCCTGTCATGGCGGAGACCTTTGATCTAATAGATAAATTGTGTCGAGGGTTTGCTGACTAGAAGGACGAACTATAATCTGAGGGCGTAAAAGCTTGTTGACAGATGACGGTGAAAGACTGGTGTTTCAGCAACAGAGAAGAATGAAACAATTGTTGAAGATGAAGAACTGTTGAGCAATGGTGTTTCAGTATCGGAAGAAAGTCAAAAGTGTTGAATGGTGGTGTTTCAACATCGGAAGAAAGTCAAAAGTGTTGAATGGTGGTGTTTCAGCATCGGGAAAAAGTCGAAAGTGTTGAACAGTGGTGTTTCAGCATCGGGAAAAAGTCAAACGTGTTGAACAGTGGTGTTTCAACATCGGGGAAAAAAATGATGAAGGGTTGCTGATAAAAAGAAAAGGCGAAACAATTGTTGGATGGTGTTGTTTCGTCGATGAGGGATGGTGAGGAAATGGTGGATTGTAGTGTTTTGGGAGTGGGAAGAATAAAAAGTGATGAACAGTGGTGTTTCAGCATCGGGGAAAAAGTCAACAGTGTTGAACAGTGGTGTTTCAGCATCGGAAAAAAATAGTGAAAAGTTGTTGGTTATGGTGTTTCAGCAACAGAAGGGGAAAGGCGAAACAATTGTTGGACGGAGTTGTTTCGTCGATGAAGGATGGTGAGGGAATGGGAAAAAGTGGCAAAAAGGCTGTCGAGCCATGATGGGGGAAAAGGTGTGAGTTTGGTGTTTCAGTAATGAAGGAAAGGGGGCGGATTGCTGACAGTGGTGTTTCAGCAACAGAGAAAAGTCAAAGGTGTGGAACGGTGGTGGTTCAGCATCGGAGGCAAGTCAAGCGTGTTGAACGGTGGTGTTTCAGCATCAGAAGAAAGTCAAAAGTTCTGAACGGTGGTGTTTCAGCATCGTGAAGGTCAACAGTGCTGAACAATGGTGTTTCAGCATCGTGAAAGCTTGTCTCTTTGAAGTAGGATCGCCCTCTCCTAGTGGTTGTGCTTCGATCGGGAATCTGCAAAAATCGACTGTAGCATGGTATTTCTTGACAGGGATTATTAGTAAACAAAATCTAATCTAATCTAATACTAAAGAAAATTAACTTAAAATAATTAATTGCTATTAGGGGTAGAAACCCCCTCGACGAAGAGAAAATGGGTGTCTGCCATGCATGTGGCCTTAAAATCTTCTTTAGAAATAGGTCGTTGGTACAGACGGAGTCGATGACCATTTACAAGTAACGGAGTTCTGGAGTCATCGATTGTGAGGAGCCTTACTGTTCCATTGGGGAAAACTGTGTCTACTTCGTAAGGTCCAAGCCATCTTGTACGCAGTTTTCCTTGAAATTCTTTGAACCGGGAATCATACAGTAGGGCCCAATTACCTTTTTGGAACTGCTTGTTTTT
>ML786509.1:98701-125842 GCA_009831015.1 Picea engelmannii | reverse complement strand
TATTCCTTCACTCATCATCATATGGCATTTTTCTGTACTTAAGGAGAGTTGGGCTTGTATGCATCGTTTAAGTACCTTCTCAAGGTTTTCCAGTGCTTCCTGAAAAGAAACACCATAAGGAGTAAAGTCATCCATAAAAATTTTCATAGAGTCATTAAGCATATCAGAAAAAATTCCTAAAACTGCCCTTTGGAAGGTTGCTGGTGTATTACATAGTCCAAATGGAAGGACTCTATAAGAAAAGGTTCCCCAAGGGATGGTGAAGGTGGTTTTATCTTGACCTTGAGGTGCAATTTTAATCTAGTTGTACCCACTGAAACCATCTAAAAATGAGAAAAAAAAATTCCCTGACAAATTATCTAACACTTGATCAATGAATGGTAATGGAAAGTGATATTTCTGAGTGGCTTTATTTAAAGCTCTGTAATCCACACATACTCTCCATTTCCCGTTCTTCTTAGGAACTATTACCAACGGGGAAACCCATTCATTGTCTGATATAGGATAGATAAACCCTACATTGAGCAATTTTTGAAGTTCTTCCTTGAGGATTTCTCTTAAATTTGGGTTCATTCGTCACTGAGGTTGACAGATTGGTCGACAATATTCCTTAATATATATTCTATGAGTACATAATTCAGGGGAGATTCCTTTCATGTCTGTGTAATCCCATGCGAATGCTTCTTTATTTTCCCGAAGTAACTTCATTAACTGTTGTGTTTCAGCATCTGTCAAATGAGGGTTTATATTCAATGTTTTGCCAGGTTCAATTTCGACTGGTATGCTTTTGGAGGAGATGGTTTTAGGTGTTTGAGGTGGGCTTCCCGAATTGAGGTTTTCTTGATTATCAGACTCCAAAAGTGCAGTTAATTGATTATGAATTTCTGCAGTGACAGAGGAGGGCTCGCAAATAAAATTATTGATAATTTCATCCTCAGTGGAGTCTTTCAGGCTTAAAGCTTGTCTGATAGTCAAAAGAGGTTGAGTAGGTTGATCCTCAAAATCTACCCATACAGAATTATCATTATTAGCTAGGGGTGTAGCATGAGGATAGAGTGTAAGCTGCTTAGTTTCATAACCGTTCAAAATTGTCATTGACCCTGATCTACATCTGATAAAAGCATCTGTTGTGGCTAGCCAAGGTCTACCCAGAATTAGAGGGTGGCCCCCCAACTTTGTTTTGGGTTGCAGCACTGTAAAGTCAACTGGATAATTCCAGGATTCCACGGAGATACTGAGGTCTTCAATGACTCCTTCTGGTTTAATTGTGGATCGATCAGCCAATTCTAGGATAGTTGGGATCTCTCTAACTTCATTTTGTAATTGTAGCAGTTGTAAGGTTTCTAATTTCATGATATTGATGGCTGCACCTAGGTCTACCAGGACTCGAGGGATTATCATTTTTCCCACTTGTACTGTAACAGTAGGGTGGCCAGGATCACCATATTTGACTTGCGGAGTCTTACCTGACATTAATGCAGACAGGTCTCCCATAACATGGACTGTAAGGGGATCCTTAGTTTTCCTACCAGGCGTTTTAACAAAAATATATCGCATTGTCCTAGAATAGATAGGTACGTCTCGGAGTGCTTGTAGTAGAGGAATTTTAACATATAAATTTTGTAATTCCCCTAGAAGATTAAAGGTTGGTGGTTCAGGCGTTTTAGTTAAGGCTAAACTCTCAGGAAATGGTGGTGTTTTTGTTTCAGCAGCATTGTTAGAGGATGATTGTACCTTTTCAGGTACATCATGCTCTTTTGTTTCCTCAGAAAACACCGGCAGAAGACAAATCATCGACGCAGACCCCTCTGTTATTGTCGTGACTACAAAAATTCAACCAGAAGAACCCATAGATCCTGAAGAGGGGGAGCGCATTTTTCATTCACATATGTGGGTGAAGGGGACCCCACTGCATTTTGTTGTTGATAGCGAAATCCAAAAGAAAATCATCTCATGAGAGGTCGTCAAACAGTTGGGATTGCCGACAACACCACACCCGCAACCATACAACATCGGGTGGCTTCACCAGGGACGAGATCTTTGTCTCAGTCAGCAGTGTCGATTGTCATACGACATCCATCCCTTCAAGGATGAGGTATTATGTGATGTTTCCCCACTGGATGTATGTGACTTTCTCTTGGGCCAGCCATATATATGGAAGTTCCATGCTATCTATGAGTCTCAACCCCGTAGTTCCATTGTTACTCTGGGGGGTCATCTCTATAGTATACCAGAGGTAGTTCCAACTACTGTCCCACCTAAACAATGTCACAAGGTAGTATCTCATACTACAAAATTTAGCTTCTTCACAATCTATTCAAAAGGTGAACAAAAGGATACTGCCACCACTACAGCCTCGGCCCAAGAACCTTCTATCCAACAGAAGAAGGTCGACACGAAGGTAGAAAAGTGAAAATATTACTTTTGCACCCAAACATCTCATGTAGCCCGACTGGTTGAACAGAATCCACCCCTCTAGCAACAGGTTCATGAAAGCCTTCCACAACGCAATGTCTCCAGCAAGGCAAGCAGCGCATCAATATCCAATCGCTTTTGCCTCTCCCCCGGAAACTCAACGCAATGGATACCATTGCTTCCTAAGGGGGGAGTATTGATCCAGGAAGATATCATTGGCCACCCACCTTTTCCAACTGGCTCAAAACAATTTTCTGGCAATTTTGGCAATTTACTATTTTTAGTAGTTTTTAACTTCCGGGCCATTTTGAGGGCCTAAATGAAGGTTTTTCAGGATCGTGCTTCTCAATTATACTAAAACGCTCTGATTGATCCCCCAAAACGAATCTCTTTGATGATACCTTTCCAACGAGTTATTGTGTGCCCCAAATGGAGATCGTATGCAAAAGTTACGCCCCTGGGAAGTTGATGTATCAACTACCCCCATCGGGGCCCACAAACCTTTTGGATTTTCATCTTCTGGGGTTAGGGTTTTGGATTTTAATTATGTTAAAAAGGAATTTGGAGCCTCATTGTAAGAATTATCTTCTTGCGAATGTGAATAGCGGACACATCTCTTCTCAGAGATAAGCTGTCACCATTCTAGTGAGTCTTTCACTCTGTATTTTTACAGTCGTTGTACATTTTCGCTCATTAATAGAAAATTGTGTATTACTATATATTTTTGTTTATGGTTGCATCTCTGATACATTATTTTTATATTATTGGATATCCAAGATATCTCTGTACGTTTCTTTATTATATCCCCGCTCTCATTTCGTGCCGAAAATAATCCAGATCAAATTTGCTACCATCGTTACTAGAACACCCACATTTTCTATATAAAGCAACTTTACTATTACACCCAAGTGATACTCCCATTGTGAAATAGTTTTCTGGACTACTTATCTTAAAATTAAAGGTAGGGACTAGCTACTATGCAATGTTCCCTTGTATTCCAAGGTAATGGATATCAATGTTCATTAAAATACGCTTAATTTTACATGATCAACTAAGTTTTGAGAACATGAAGTTATTATATTTTTCTTCCAAACTAACAATTATCGGTTTTCATCAAAACAAGGTCAGCTTCATGTGAACAACAATTGATAAAAAAAAATCAAAATTAAAAGTAGAAGTCTCTAAGTTTTGAGAATTTTCTAAGTTTTCCAAGATTATGCATATCAAACAAACCCATAGCCTCTTACTTATAAAACTATGGATATATTGACTTACAAATTGTTCTAGTAATATTATATAATGACAGAATATACAAGGTGGTTATCAATTCAAACTTAGGGGAAATTTTGATGGGGCTTGGTGATTCTTCAATAGGTGCATGTTAAATCATAGCTAAAGGAAACATATCTTGTTGGGGGGGATTCACAAAGCTTGAAAGACAAGCCAAAAATCCATCAATGGAAACCAACAATGCATCCATCTCTCTAAACTACATACAAATATTGATTTTGGTCCAATTCCTAATATTTTAGAGTGTATAGATACATATTTGTTTCCTCAAGAAGGGCATCCCATTTTATGTTTCCATTAGAAGTTGAGAGGTCCAACTAGGAAATGGAATTTCAACATTTCTTATCCCTTTCCTAATCCCTTGAATGTTTGTGCCCATGAATCACAAATAGAAACCCTTGTACCTTACTCTTAGAGTCTATAATAGAAAAAGGCAACATGGAGGCTCAACAATTATGGGGAAATAAAGGAGAACAAAATAGGTAAAGTAGCAACAAGTCGAGGATAACCTAATAAGGGAGATAGATAGAGTGAGCAAACAACACTAGGAGGCGATGAATAAAACCTAGCCACAAATCCCAAAAATTCCACGATGATGGAATTAGTGAGTGTGTTGGGATGGAGAAAAGAAATAAATTTTCATCCCATCACATGGTTGGAGAGATAGCAAGGGGGAAGAGGAGCCCTATAAGGCCCTTGAATTAGAACTGGAAATGGGAACCCATGCCCATTTTTTGAGACAATTGTTGGCAGACACTATTAGCTATGATAAAAGGTTACAAATATAGATGAGCATGCCTTGGGAAATCATGAATGATGGAAAGGTGTGCCCAAGTGATAAATAAGATAGCAAGATTGATTCGACGAGCATAGCTACAAAGATGATTTTTGTTGTGTAGTGAATTCTTACATATCTCACACAAAGACTTGGACATGAGGACACAAACATTCCTTGATTCATGAACATGCTAGGAAACAATAACTTGACTCGTGGGTGGTAGTTCTTTGGTCCATGGGAAGCAGTGCCCTAAATGGTTCCCCACATGGCTATATGGCCATTGGAGTAGCATGAACATGAATTGCAATGGATGGAAAGTGCATCTTATAAATTGTTAAAGTTGAACAATTGTAATAATTCGGTGTGAGAGACTTGGGTGCCTTGGGTATTCATGCATGTTTTGGTAAGAATGTGGGCCAAAGGAGCTCAACATTCCAAGCCTTGGAATTTTTTGAGGATTCAGTTGCACTTTGAGTGAAATGCATTGCATGTTTGGGTCCACTTGGGCATCAGGCATGGTGACTGTTAAGACTTAGAAAAAAACCCATTTTATGTGTAAAACCCCTTATTAAGACATATATATTGAATTATTACATTTATAGTATTATAATTGTATGTCGGCTAGAACCCATCATGGTACCCTTTCATTAGAATTTTTTCCTTTGTCTCTTTTATATATATATATATCACCAAGGAGACCTAGTCTTAGCATTATATTATCACATCTCATATTGTATTCTAAATTGGATATATTGTAAAAGGAGGTTTCCCCCTTGAAGTGTATTGTAATTCATTGACTTTTTATCATTTTTAAGGCATTGGATCATAACATTTGGTGTTAGAGCATTGATCCTAGGGTTTTTCTTCTCCAAGCAAGTCATCTTAGAATTTTCAATATAATTTTTTTCCTAGGATGATTCAAACAGTGAAACGTAGAGGTTATTTAGAATACATATCAAGGTATATATGGTAAATATTTAAGTTTTTGGCTTGTTATACTTTCATAGATACACCCTGTGGAAAATACGGTTTTTTACTAGTCCTATTACTAGTCTTAAACAAGTGTTCCGAGTAAAATTGTCATATATTATTCATAGAGTATCCAAATTAAATTAAACCATTGAATTGGAAAGAGGAAATTTTGCAATATTTTGTGTACGATTTTTAAAATCATATATCAAATATTGAGTATGTGGCATTATGTACAAGTGCGCTCTCTGGGGAAGGGCCAAAAATAAGAAAGGTTTGGGAAAGTTACCCTAACTTTCACTTGGCAAATCCAATTTTGATCAGACCTATGGAATTGTAGAGAGGACATATCACAGTACTATAGGACAAAATTTTATACTTATAAGGGCCAAAATTTCATAAATACACAAGAAGGAAGGTTGGCTAGGAGAACAGACTCCAAATTAAGGGTTTGAAAGGTGCGTAACTTAAAATTGGCAGAAATTTTTATTGGAAGATATTTTTTTGGTGATTCAAAATTTGTGATAAAGGGGAAAAAAGTGGGAATTACTATTTTATCACATGGATCCAAAGGCTCCTCCAAAAAATACCAGTACTCCTCATAAAAACACAAGTAAGAATTCTGAAGAAAATGAAGACTTTGAAATTAGGCTAACCTGATTACATAACCAATTTGATGAAATGAGTATTAGTATGTTAAAACATGTGCATTTAACACATTCTCAAGATCATATGTAAAAGAATATGAAGGAAAATAGTGCACATATGTACAATAAGATGTATGAACATAGGTATCAAATGGTGGAAAGATGAATGAAATTCGGGAACATATGGAAAATAAGATGGAAGAATTGAAAATTTCCATGTATGAAATGTTGTTACATTACCTAGATGATAGAATCCATAAAGGACATAACACGATGCAAGGAATTCATGAAAATGTAGAGGAAATAAATATTGAGTCCCAGAATCATGATTATTCATCACTTCCAGAGCCACATCATCAAGGTTTCAATGTAGCACCAAGGAACTACTTCATTCCAAATATCGATATGAGGAAGTTTGATGGTAAAGATCCAATAACATGGATATTCTAGATGAACCAATTCTTTGATCTACACCAAACACCATGATTACAAAAGGTACCCATTGCATCCTTGTATTTAGAAAATGATCAATTTGTTTAGTATCAATGGATTTATGAAATAAAAAAGAATTATATTATCTCTTGGTACATTTTTATGGATGAATTGATATCACTTTATGGGGATATTAAGATAAATACATTATTTAGTCAATTGATAAATCTCCGATAAAAATGTTCAATTACAGAGCTCAGTCTTCGGGTAAATTACATTCCTAAGGTTAATTTGTTAGATATCTTTATGGGAACTTTAAAGGAGAACATTCAACATGAAGGGTGTCTCTTTGAACCTAAATCACTAGAGAAAGCTTTTAGTATTGCAAGGAAAGTGGAAAACAAAAATATGGCTACTAGAAGGGTGGCTATTAATAACTATAGAGAGCACCATGTTCCCTCTCATAAACCAACAAGGTTGACACCTCAATAAATGGATGAAATAAGAGCAAAGGGACTATGTTTCAATTGTGACAGAAAGTATAGTAAAGGGCATAAATGCAGTGAGAAGAAATTATTTTGCATTGACTTTGAAGAGGAAGATGATCAAGAAGTGGAACCATCACAAGAGATAGATATAGAAGAGACTACTCCAACAATATCTTATCATGCATTGGTCAGAATTAGTACTCCACAAAACCTCAAGATATAAGGATACATCAAAAAGAAAAAGGTAACAGTATTGATTGATTTTGGTAGTACCCATAATTTCATCAATTACAAATTAGTAAAAGATCTTAATTTCTTTATATATCCTGCACCAGAGTTTCAATTAATGATTGCAGATAGAGGTACCATAAAATTTTCAAGTAAATTCCATAGTATTAAGATCAACATGGGGGAGGAGTTTTTGGATAGCCCCATGATTTCCATCCAAATGGGGGGTGTTGATGTTGTATTAGGGGTCCAATGGTTACAGTCATTGGGAACAGTGGCCCTTAATTTTCAATATCTTTTCATGAGAATTTACTCATATGGCAAGGAAATTGAACTTAGAGGTATCCAGGGAAACCCTCTAAAGTGATAGGCTCTAATAGCATAACAAAATTACTCAAAAAGATACATCGAGGTGTAGTTTCACAATTTTGGTCACTTGATGTTCAAACATCTATATCCTCTACTACATTAGAACTCCAAATAGTTATCAACAATCATTCCAAGGTATTTGGTGAAATTCCTAAGGGTCTTCCACCTATTCGAGATCATGACCATGTTATTTATTTGAAACCAGTAAGTGTACCACCTAACATTAGGCCTTACAAGTATCCATATGCATAGAAGAGTGAGATTGAGCGCATGATCCATGAAATGTTAGAGGTCATCATCATTCAACCTAGCCAAAGTTATTTCTCTTCACCTTATCTGGATTTATAAATGGAATGAAATGAAATACAAATGTATAGAAAATAAACATGTAGATATACATTAAAACTTGACTTCAATTAATAAAGAGAACTTGTTGAAACTATAAAAATGTCGACTGAAACAAACTTGCTTGAATGGTGGAAGTTTATCTTTGAGAAGACATGTAACAGTTATGCTCATTCGCAAGAATATGAGTACAATGAGGCTCCAAAGGAATTTTAAACATAAAACATAAATGAGAAAACCCTAAACATCCAAAACCCTAACCCCAGGAAATGAAACGCCAAAATTTGTATGGGCCCCGATGGGGGTAATCAATACATCAACTTCCCGAGGGCGTAAATTTTGCATACAATCTCCATTTGGGGTGCTCGATACACCATTGGAAAGATATACTCGGGATTACATATTCCTTTCATCTTGGCATGTACCTCTAGTGACATGTTAGTCATTATCGAATCCAAAAAACAACATTGAGGGCCTCAAAACGGCCCCAAAATTTTGGGACCTGAAAAACTATAAAAAAAACTACCAAAATGGAAACTGTTCTTTGAGCCAATGGAATAGGTTGGTGGTCAATGGTATCCACTTGTATCAGTCCTACCACATTAGGAATCAATTGTATCCATTGTATTGATCACCCCCATCATATGGGGAAACTTCTGCTAAACTTGGCCCCGGGTGAGCCACTTGCCTTCTTGCAGGAGCCTCATAGCTTTGACAACCCGATAAAGTTAGATCCTCTGTTGGTGAGTGCCCTTAATATGACTATCCCTGATATGATCAATGGTTTCTTGTTCCATGTAGTCAGGTTTGATATTTGTTAGTGTCAACTGCTCTACAATCTCCGATGTGTCCAATAATGGTGGGAAGTATGGTCAAAGGAGGTCCACATTGAACACTAGGTGCAGGCCAAGGAAGGGTGGAATACTTGGCTCAAAATCATTGTCACCTACAGCCTTGGTGATGGTGTAAGGTCCATAGAAAATTGGATGAAGCTTCTGATGGGATCCTCTAAGGCTCTTTTTCTATAAATGAAACCAGACCTTGTCTCCCACTGGAAACTTGTGTGACACCTAGTGTTGATCATGGAACTATGTGTACTTAGCATTGGATTTATTTAAAATATCATGGACCTATTACCAGATGTGTTGAATCCATTCAATAAACTTGTTGGATTTTTCAGCCTCAAATTGAGCATGGGGTGATTCTTCCTATGTGGATGCAAGGGGAAATGCGACATTAATGGGACCCAATGGTTGAAATCCCAACCCCACCTGAATGGGACTATGGTCGGTCGAGCTATAAATGGATTTGTTGCAGTTGTGTTGGACATAGGGGAGAATCTCATCCCATGTTTATGGATGTTTGGAGTTTTACATGTGAAATATATGTATGATCATTCAGTTGGCAACCTCTGTCTAGCCATCAGTTTGGGGGTGGAATTTAGTGGCTTTTGTGAGCTTGGTGTCCAACAGTGACTAGAGGTTGGACCAGAATGTGCTTAGGAACCTATTGTCATTATCTGATATGATGGTCTGCAGTATCCCGAAGTGAACCTACACTCATTCGAAGAAGATCTTGGCATTGGCCTCTCCTGTAATATTCTTCTTGCGGGTTTTTAGGATGGTTATCTTAGAAAACCAATCAACCACCACAAAAAAACATTCATTTCCCTTCTTGGTTGAATGAATGCCTGACATGTAGTCCATCGAGATGGATTCCTATGTTTTTTCAGGAGTAGGAAGAGGAGTGTACATGCCTTGCATCTTAGTGGTTGGTTTGGCAATGATGCAGGCAGTGCATGACTGATATACTTTATGACGTCCTGGTGAAGTTTCATCCAACCGAAATGCTTCTATAGTTCTACCATGGTCTTTTCCATGCCAAAATGTCCTGCCATCTTATTGTAGTGAGCTTCCTAGATCAGCTTCACATGCTCACTTAAAGGAACATAGAGGTGGCCCAGATGGCATAACAGTCCATCCTAAATATGAAATTCATTGACAGTCATGCATGTGCCCAGCATCTGGTAAGTGGTAGAAAAGTTAGGACCGCTCTTCTAGAGTGGGGATACTTGAATGCCTCATGGAAATAGGAGTGTAGCACTGTAGTTAAGGCTACAATTGGAGTTTGACTGAGGCAGTCAGTGACATGATTGGTTTTCCCTATATTATATTTGTTGTTGATATAGAACTGCTTCAAGTATGTGGACCACTTTTGATGACAATCATTCTTCAATTTTCCTTATGTCTGCATGAACTACAGAGGATTGTGATCAGTGTGGATGATTGTCTCCTTCCCAAGAATGTAGTGCTTCCATTGTCAGCAGACTTGTACAATGGAATACATTTCTTTGTCATAAGTGGGGTACTTACGGATGACATATGATAGTGTCTCTCTATTATATGTCATTGGATGACCATGTTGAGTGAGAACTGCACCCATGACATAGTCGAAGGCATCAATATCAATATGAAAAGGTTGTTGCAAATAAGGTAATGAGAACTAGAGCTGAGAACAAGCGATGTTTCAAATAATTGAACACTTGTTGTTGGGACTTCCACCACATGAAATTTTCCTTGCCACCACCCTTGGTCACTTGGCTGAGGGCCCATGCAATATGGGAGAATCCCAGCATAAGCATGTGATAGAAGTTGGCAAGTCCTAAGAAACTTTGAAGACTGGTTAGTCTAGTTGGGGTTGGCTAGTCATGAATGACTTGGAACTTGGCTGGATCCACATGCACACCATGTTTATCAACAATTTAGCCTAGGTATTGGACCATGTTCATGTCGAAGGAGCATTTTTCCAAGTTAGCATATAACGTGTGTTGTCACAGAGTGTCAAGGACCTACTGAATATGTTGCAAGTGTTTTTCCCAATTCCTGTTGAAGATGAGGATATCATCCAAATATAACACCACAAAAGAATTGGTGAAATGCTACAATATATCATCCATCAATCTCATGAAAGTTGTTGGAGAATTTTTCAAACCAAAGGGAATGACTAGCCATTCAAAAAGACCTTCTTTGGACTTGAAAGCAATCTTCCACACATCAGTATGTTCTATTGGGACATGGTGGTACCTAGAATTTAGGTCAATCTTACTAAAAAACTTGGCTCCCTTGAGCCGGTTAATAAGGTCATCAATTCAGGGAATTGGGTAACAGTTCCTGACTGTGATTTTGTTCAGGGCCATGTAAACAATGCAAATTCTCCAAGTCCCATATTTCTTCTGGACGAGTACAATTGGGCTTCCATGGGGTGAGAAGTTGGGTCACATGTTCCCCTTTTGAAGCAATTCTTGGATCTATCACTTGATTTCCTCATTTTCCATTAGAGAGTAGAGATATACTAGCCCATTGGGTAGAGGTGCACCATGGTTTAGATCGATTGAATGCTTTACCTAACAGTGTAGCAGTACCTCGATGGGTGAGGAGAATATTTCTTTGTATTCTTCCATGATCTTATCCACCTACTTCTTCTACATGGAGAGGCCCTGGGAAAAGGCCATGGATGTGGATGTGACCTTCTGTTCATTTTGAGAGAGAATCATGAAGAAGAAAATTTTCTTGGTCTGGGAAATGATCTTCCTGCATTTCTTAGTAGAGATCAAAGAAATGGAGGTAGGCGGAGCTATCCCTGGTATCCTGTAAAATTGTCTACCCAAAGTAATAATAACACTACTAGGTCTAGACTCGTATATATCATGTAGTTTCCACAAGTATGGTTGGAATAAAATAAAATCATAAACTTCAAGGGGGACAACATCACACAATACCTCATCCTTGAAGCGCTTGATGTCATAGGGCATATGGCATTATTCGCTAACTGGAAGATATATTCCTTGGTGGAGCCACCCAATGGTGTAGGGTTGTGAGTGTGGTGTTGTTGACAAGTTCAAACACATGATGACCTATGTTGAGATCAATTTATTTTGACTTCTATTATCGAAAATGGAATTCAGCGGAGCACCCTTCACCCACATCTACAAGTGAAAAAGGTGCTCACCTTCCTATGGTTCTTTTGGTTCACTTGGTTGGCCCTTGGTGGTAGTTATAGTGGAACTGGGTTCTACATCAATGGTCCACTTCCCCTTGTCTGGATCTGATTTAGATTTAGAACCTACCTCTGACTCTGAGGCTTTCAACTCAGCCACCAACGACTACTTCGAGTGACATTCATCGGTGTTACGCTAGGGTCTTTTATGGAATTCACACCACTTCTCAATGTCTTTCTTCATCTTCTCATTACCCTTCTTTGTTTGCGTATTGGACTAGTTTTCATGAGGGGGTCCATCCTTGCTCTGTCCTTTTTTCTATGGATTGGGGTTGCCTTTTCCCTACTTCTGCTATGAGGAATTTGCAGATCCAAACTCCCACTTCTTATTTTTAAATTTATGCTCGATTTTGACATCATATCGATAATCCATGCCCAATGATGAGATGTCTAGAAAATCCATTTATGTTTGGATGCATCTATGCAGAAAATCACAGTACTTGAGCACCAAATGTCATTCAGAGTCTTTCATACCCATCTTGGTGTCCAAGGTATGGAAGATGTTTGTGAACTCTGGTACTATCTGGTCCCTTTCCTGTCGCAGTATTGTCCATCTCCTATACTAGTCATTATAGCTTCCATTAGTGTAGTATTGTTCCTTAATAGCATCCCTAAAAGAATCCCAAGTGGGTGAAACCGAAAATATTTCATATTCCTCAGTGGAATTTTTCTCACAGTAAGTCTCCCACCAATCCTTGACATGGGGGACAACCTTAAGGAGTGCAAAGGTAATATTTTCTCTATTGGAAAAATTATGGACTAGAAAATACCCTTCTAGCAGATTCAACCATTTATCTACAACATCTGCATCTATATGGCCTTCAAATAAGGGGATATAAAAATTGGCTTGTACCTTTAATGGGGATATGCCTCCAAAGTGGTCGCTTGATGAAGAAGCATCGCCTATTGGCAGTCGTCGAAGGATCTGTGCAAATTTATCCATCATCTCGTTCCTTTGTTACATGAGGGATTCCTCGAGCAATAGTTTAAAATGATTTCCTAATCCATCATCTCTCTTTTAGTCTCCCATGGGAGGTCTTTGTGATTGGTGGGGATGGTCTTCCAATGGCTCAACTACTTCGAGTTCCAACTCCTTTTACCCTGACCTCGTTGGGGACATGCACAAAGAAACAAATAAAGAGAAGACTTCTCTAATACCCCTGATCAATATTTATAAATGGAATGAAATGAAATACATATGTATAGAAAATAAACACATAGAGATATAAAAAAACTTGACTTATATTAATAAAGATAACTTGATAAAACCGTAAAAATGTAGACTAAAACAAACTTGCTTGAATGGTGGCACCTTATCTCTGAGAAGAGATGTGACGGCTACGCTCATTCACAAGAAGATGAGTACAATAAGGATCCAAAGGAATTTTTAACATAAAACATAAATGATAAAACCCTAAACATCCAAAACCCTAACCTTGGGAGATGAAATGCCAAAAGGTTTGCGAGCCTCGATGGGGGTAGTTGATACATCAACTTCCATAGGGCGTAAATGTTTCATATGATCTCCATTTGGGGCACTCGATACACCGTTGGAAAGGTATAGTTTATGAGTACATATTTTTCTCATCCTAGCATATGTCTCTATTAAGTTTCTAGCCACTTTCAAGTCCAAAAAACATTGTTTAGTGCCTCAAAACGGCCCTGGAAGTTTGGGACCCAAAAAATAGTAAAACAATTGAAAAATGGAAACTATTCTTTGA
Source organism: Picea engelmannii (assembly GCA_009831015.1). Lineage (NCBI taxonomy): Eukaryota > Viridiplantae > Streptophyta > Pinopsida > Pinales > Pinaceae > Picea > Picea engelmannii. Next base: position 112,104 of record ML786509.1, on the reverse strand, counting down.
GCCAGTGGAATAGGTGGGTGGCCACTGATATCCACCTAGATCATCACCAGTAGTGATGGTTATAAAAAAGGATGGTTCATGTCATATATCTCGATATTATAGACAACTCAAAAAAATGACCATCGAATATAAGTTTCCTATTCTTGCCATTGATGAAGTATTAGATGAATTGCTTGGAGCAAAATTATTTACTAAGTTGGATCTTCATTTGACGTATCATCAAAACAAAATGAGGAAGGAAGACATTCATAAAACATATTTTAGAACACATGAAGGTCAATATGAGTTTTTGGTTATGCCATTTGGGCTTATTAATGCACCTTCAACATTTCGAAGCTTGATGAGTTCCATTTCAGGCCCTTCATTAGAAAATTTGTGTTAGTATTTTTTGATGGCATACCAATCTACAATAAATCTTGGGAAGAGCATGTACAACATGTTGACACAGTATTATATCTATTGGAAGAGAAACAACTTTATGCAAAGCCTTCCAAGTGTGTCTTTGGGGTTCAAGAAGTGGAATATTTGGGTCATATTATATCTCATGAAGGTGTAAAAGTGGACCCTAACAAAATTAAAACTATGAAGGAATGGCCAATTCCCAAAACCTTGAAGAAACTTAGAGGATTCTTAGGGTTAACACGATATTATCACAATTTTGTCNAATATTTGGGTCATATTATATCTCATGAAGGTGTAAAAGTGGACCCTAACAAAATTAAAACTATGAAGGAATGGCCAATTCCCAAAACCTTGAAGAAACTTAGAGGATTCTTAGGGTTAACACGATATTATCACAATTTTGTCTAGAATTATGGCCAAATAGAAGCACCTCTAATAGCATTATTAAAGAAGGAATAATTTTCGTGGACCGAAGAAGTAATCGAATATTTTTAAAAACTTAAGGAGGCTATGCATACTATTCTCATCCTGGCCACACCGGACTTTACAAAAAAAAATATTTTGGAGTGTGATGCCTTTGAAAGCATCCAAATTAAAGAAAAAAACTTAGTCAAACCCATTTACGAAAAAGAGATGTTGGCCATAGTACATGTAGTTCAGAAATGATGCCCTTACCTAATAGGAAGACACTTCAAGGTAAAAATAGATCATGATAGTTTGAAGTACTTTTTGGAGAAACATTTATCTTCAAAAGAGAAACAAATATGTGTTACAAAGATGCTAGGTTATGACTTTGAAATTATCTACTAAAAAGGTAAACATAATGTTGTGGCAAATTCCCTTTCAAGGAAAGATGAAGAAACATAAGGTTCACTATGTGCTATTTATGTTTCACAATCTGATTAGGTGGAAGAAGCAAGGATAGAATGGAAGCAAGATCAAGAGGTATGCAAGATCATTCAACAACTACATGAGGACCCCAGTTCATTAGACGATTTTTTATGGAATAATAATTTTCTATGGTATCATGATTGCCTATATTTATGTAAGAATTCCCAACTCAAGCAAGAGGTTCTTCTAGAATTTCACACTTCTCCTATAGGACATTCAGGATTCTTGAACACATACCATAGGATCAAGAATGATTTTTTCTAGGAAGGACTTAACACTGATGATCAAAATTTTGTGTCTAAATGTTTAGTCTATCAATAGAATCGGGGAGAAATAATCAAGACGTCGAGTATCCTACAACCATTATCTATACCAAATCAACATTGGAAATAAGTTTCAATGGATTTTATTACAATCTTACCCAAATCTGAAGGAAGGACTGTCATCATGGTAGTAGTGGATTGACTAACAAAGTATGCCCATTTTTTCTCTCTTTCTCATCCTTTTAAAGAAACTATAATAGCTGCAACATTCAAGGAAATATTTCAAAATCTACATGGATCCCCCAAGATTATTGTAAGTGACACAAATCCAATTTTCACTAGAAATTTTTGGACTGAATTATTTTCATGTTTGGGTACTCAATTGTCTCACAGCTCATCTTACCACCCTCAATCTGATGGGAAAACTGAGATTGTGAATAAATTTCTAGAAGGATGTCTTTGTTGTTTTGCATATGATAAACAGACACAATGGATCAAGTGGTTTCCATTGGCATATTGGTGGTACAACACATCCTTCCATACTTCATCAAAAATGTCCCCATTTCTGGAACTTTATGGATATCATCCTCCATCCATTACATCACCCTTGAAATGGAATACAAAGTTTAAAGTAGTGGAGGACCACATAGGGAACCAACAAGAGGTTCTCAAACTATTGAAGGACAACTTGGTTATGGAACAAAATAGGATGAAACAACAAGCAAATCAACATCACAATGAAAGGGAATTTGAAGTGGGGGATTGGTTATTTATGAGGCTACAACTATATAAACAGATATCCCTCGGGAAACAAAATAAGGACACTAAATTAGCACCCAAATATTATGGCACCTATAAGTTTTTGAAAAGGATTGGAAGTATGGATTACAAATTGGAGTTGCCTCCATCTTCACATGTACATCCAGTATTCCATGTTTCTTTCTATTTTACCAATATCCCAGTCCAAACTATATCCCAGTCCAAACTATTTTACCAAAGATTAATGAAGAAGGGGAAATCATACTATAACCAAAAACAACCCTTGAAACAAGGATTAAGTAGCTGAGAAATCGAGCAATCACGGAGTGCCTCATCAAATAGAACAACCTACCAGTGGAAGAGGAAACATGTGAAGTTGAGTTCTTCATGCAAAAACACCTACATTTAGTCAAGTGTTGAGGAAAACAATTGTTTGAAGGAGAGGGGAACGTTCATACCTATAAAAAGCACCATTTTATATGTAAAACCCACTATTAATCCATGGATATTGAATGAGTATATTTATAGTATTATAATTGTATGTCGGCTAGAACCCCTCATGGTACCCTTTCATTAGAATTGTACCCTTTGTCTCCTATATATATACCGATACCTAGTCTTAGGATTATATATATTGTATTATAAATTGGATATATTGTAAAAGGAGGTTTCCCCCTCGAAGTGGATTGTAATTCATTAATTGTTTATCATTTTTAAGGTGTTGGATCATAACAGTGAGAGGCACCTTAGAAGAAGGAAATGGTTGGGAACCTCCCACCTTTATAAAGAGGACACATGCATTGTGTAAACACATTCAATAAAAAGAGTGATCAAGAAGTGAACAAGGAATTTTTGGGTGCTTTCTTTGGGTTTTGGCACAGTAAACAACATGGATGCCAGCAGAGTCTTGGGCAGTCAAAATGGAGGAATTAGATGACCTATAAAGTATATAAGTAATGCCAACACTAGACTAATATTATTGTAGTTGAAGAACAAGATTTGTACGAGTTAGACCCATGGGTGCTTCATGGGTTGGATTGTGCAATTGGTGTGGCAATAGGTGGTTGTACCTTAGATCATTTGTACTTTTGTAAAATAAGTCACAAGCAATGGAAAAAATATCTTGTGTATTTTCATTGTGGTAACATTCTTCATAATAAAGTTAAGGCATCCATCGTGGGTGTCTCCCATATATCTGTGTTGTGATATCCTTACTTTTGGATGTTACCATTCCTTACAATATTTTGGTTAGCTAAGTGTTAAAGAAGTATTGTTGGGATGTTTTAAGACCATGGTTGGATATGAGTTTAAGTGTTAGATAAATTGACTGCATATCTAACTATTGTATCTTAGGGTGTAGTTATGGGTAAACCCTAAGTGAAGAGGCATAGTATGGTTATGGTAGGTGTAGGTTGGTCAAGACCCTATGGCTAGGGAAAGGTAGTGTTTTACAACTTAGGGTGTTCAAAGTGAAAAAATTTCAAGCAAGACCTACAAGTATATGAAATGTGGTACCAGAGCTTCTCTTCACCCCATTTTTGCATGAAAGATAGTATTATAGCTAATTCAGGTACTCTTCACCACATTTTGGTAGGCTTTGAAGGAATAGAAGTTTTGGTGACAAGTATGGTGTGTGGTGGTCACAAGGGTGACTTGGAGACAATGTGGTGGAAGGAAGCATATTCATTGCCTTGGTGCAGTAGGAAACAAGGACAGATCAATCCACATAAAATTTTAGTAAGTTCTTTGTGTTTTTAGGTTGCATAGACCAAGTTATAATTGCAAGGAATACTTTCATTAGAAACTTTCTTATAATATAGTAGGCCGAAGTAGTGAAACGGTGTAGCGTTGGGTGGTAAGTTTAGTTAAGGAAAGAGATCTATAGGTAGTGCTTAGTGTCGTGGACTTGGAAGTATATAGGGTAAAACTAAGTCTTGAAGACTTGGGTGGACTCTTCAAGCATGTTAAGTAGGTCGACCCATTCGAGGTTGTGACATGGAAGATATAGAGGAATAGTCTTGGAAGCCTAGGATTGAATCTATGATGGTGGGTTGGGAACCATTAATCCAGGAGGTCAAGGTGATGTCCTAGGATCACTTCACTAAGTTGGAGTAGTGCAAGTTGAAGTCTTGATTCAAAGGTTGAAAGTTGTGACAGACCAATCAAAGGTGTGGTTGCAAACTAAGATAAGATTGTTTATAGGAGTGAAGAATGCCCAAGACAATGGCAACATCATAGCAAGGATGCAACATAAAATGTCTAAGTGTAGAGAAAATTTATTTTTTCCTTTGTTACCATAACCATTTTTCTATAAATTTTCCTTTGAAAGAAAATTTGGAAGCCTTGGAAAAAGTTCAAGCGCAACAAACTTTAGAAGAAAATTTGGAGGTTCCAGTTACCTTGATAATAGTTCTAAGAAAGTTTGCAACAAAAGGTCAAAAACATGATTTCAAGGTGAAGGAAGGCATGAAATTTGTTTTTTCAATGTGATAGTGAATTGGCTGAAGGCGACATCCTTGGTGGACACCAATGTGACCCATAGCTTTATGAGTGAACTTACTACTAACGGTGATTTGGATTTATGAGTGGAACAAAACAAAACACAAATGTATAACATTAACATAGATATACAGAGAAAAATAACAGAGATACAGTGGAACTTAACTTTGATTAAATAAGAAATATGTTGAAACTATAAAATGAAAAATGAAAACAATCTTGCTCGAATGGTGGTAGCTAATCTCTGAGAAGAGATGTGGTGGCTATGTCCATTCATATAAGCACATTACAATGATTCTTATAGGAATTTTTAGCATCAAGAAGTAAACAGAAAACCATAGACATCCAAAAACCTAACCCTAGGAGATGAAGCACCAAAATTCATGTGGGCCTCGATGGGGTAAGTTGGTTCATCAACTTCCCAGGGTCGTAGCTTTTGCATACGAGCTCTATCTTAGGAGCACGATATCTTGTTGAAAATTTCTATATGAGGAATACACATTGTGCCATCACACTCTGAATTTGTCTACAGTGTGACTGTGGCAGGCCCAAAAAACATTGTTTAGGGCCTCAAAACAACCCTAGAAGTTTAGGACCTGAAAAGATAGAAAAAAACTACCAAGATAAAAACTATAATTGCCAAGATGAAAGTTGTATGTGAGACAGCTGGAAGAGGTGGGTGGCCATCGAAATCCACCTAGTTCAATCCTCCCTCCTTAGGAATAAATGGTCTCCATTTCGTTGAGTTCCCCCATCACATGAGAAAACTTCTGCTAAATTTGGCCCCGACTAAGCCACTTGTCTTGGTGCAGGATATGCCCTGCTTTGACAACCCGATAAAGTTGAAGCTTTTGTTGGTGAGTTCCATTGACCTATGTTTCCATGATATGATCATTGGATTCCTATTCCATGCATTCAGGATTGATCTCTATAAGTGTCAATTGTTCTGTTATCTCTAATGTGTCCAATAAGGGTGGAAAGTATGGTCGAAAGAGGTCCACATTAAACATTGGTTGCAATCCAAGGAAGGGGGGAATGTTGAGCTCAAAATCATATTCACCCATAGTCATGTTCATGGTGTAAGGTCCATAGCAGAGTGAATGAAGATTCTAATGGGGTCTTGTAAGGTGTTCTTTTTGTAAGTGCAACCGGAATTTATCTCCCACTTGAAACTCGTGTGGCACCCAGTGTTGATCATGGTGTTGCTTGTACTTGGCACTAGACCTCTGCAAAATATCCTGAACATATTGGTGGATGTACTAGATTCGTTCAATGAATCGGGTGAATTTGTCAGCTTTGGTTTGTGAATGGATTATTCTACCTGTATGGACGCAAGGGGTAGTGCAATATCCATGGGACCCAATGGTTGAAATCCCAACCCCACCTGAAAGGTGTTTTGGTCGATTGACCTATGTATGGCTATGTTGTAACTTTGTTGAACATAGGGAAGACTCTCATCCCATGTGCGGAGATGCTTGGAATTATACATGTGCAAGATATGCATGATCATCCTATTGAAAACCTTAGTTTGGCCATCCATTTTGGGGCGGAAGGCTGTGGATTTGGTGATCTTGGTGTCTATTCGTGACCAAAGGCTCAACCAGAATGTGTTGAGAAACTAATTGTATCAATCAAAGATGATGTTTTTTAGTATCCCAAAATGTAACCACACTTGTTAGAAGAATACCTTGGTAGTGGCCTCTGTTGTGATGCTCTTCTTGCAGGTGACCAGAATCCCCACCCTAAAAAATCGATCAGCCACCATGAAAACATAGTCATTTCTCTGCTTGGTGGAAGGAAGTCCCAACATGTAGTCCATCGAGATAGATTACTAGGGGTTATTGATAGTATGAAGAGGGGTGTACATGCCTTATTTCTTAATGGTCATTTTGGCAATGGCATGGGGCATGCAGAACCTGATATACTTGCTGACATCCTATCGGAGTTTTGGCCAATAGAAATTTTTCTACAAAATTGGCACTGTCATTTCTATGTCGAAGTGTCCTGCCACCTGACTATAGTGGGATTCCCAAATCATATTCACTCACTCACTTGATGGAACATAGATATGGCCCATATGGCACAACAACCCATCCTGCAGATGAAAATCAGTGACAATTGTGTTTGTGCCCAGCATCTGGTAGGTAGTGGTGTTGGTTGTGGAGCTTGATTATATTCTTGATTCATAGGCATTTTTTTTCAACCATGTTTATACCCCATGAATATTGTACACCCCTCCACTCNGGGGGGGGGGGTTGCAAGGGGGGATTTCCCCCCCTATGGGGTCCAAGGGAAAGCGGGCCCCTGACGGGGGTTTGGGGAAAGCATCCCCAGATGGGGGATCGGGGGCGAAGGCCCCGTAGGAAAAATTTTCTTGTAAATGTATATTGTAATTTCATAGTAAAATTGGACCGTTCATTATAAGGTCGCAGATCTCATGGTAGAAGTTACGTTAGGGTTTTTTTCCCTAGAAGAAAACACTCTTTTATGAGGGAATTGTATTGTGGTTGTGTATAATTTTGAATATTGTATTCTGAGAGAGGATACTATGAGAGAAAGAAGAGGAAGTTACAATGGGTGTGTTGTAGGTTGTATCCCTTCATTTTTCTAGATAATAAAAGGAAGGATCTGGTAATTTCTCTGGTGGACATAGCCCACACTGGGTGAAGCACGTATATCTATGTCTCTATTTTATTGTGTATCTTATGTGTGTTATTTACACATTTGTTTTATTTTATTTCTCCACGATATTGTTTTTTTAACAAGTGGTGAAGTCAGGACCTCGCTCGTAGAGTTGGGGCCATCCAAAGGTCTCATGTTCGCAAGAGTGTAGCACTGTGGTTAGTGCAACAACTGGAGGTTGGATGAGGCAGTTAGTGACGTGGTTGGTGCTCCTTGTCTTATACTTGATGTTGATATGGATCTGTTGCAAGTATGTGGACCACTTCTGATGGCATCCATTCTACAATTTTCCTTATGTCTACATGAACTACAGAGGATTATGATAATTTTGGATGACTATCTCCTTCATGGGAATGTAATGCCTCCACTAGGGACAAGATTATACAATGGAGTACATTTCTTTATCATAATTGGGGTACTTACGGACAATATATGATAGCGTCTCACTATGATAGGCCACAGGGTGTCCATGTTGAGTGAGAACTGCGCCCACAGCATAGTCTAAAGAATCTGTCTCAATATCAAAAGGTTGTTGCGAGTCAGGTAATGAGAGCACCATGGCTGAGCAAAAACATTGCTTCAAATAATTGAACGCTTTTTGTTGCAACTGGCCCCACATGAATTTTTCCTTGCCACCACCCCTGGTCACTTGGCTAAGGGCCCATGCAATGTGGGAGAATCCCAACATGAAACTGCGATAGAAATTGGCAAAGCCTAAGAAGCTATGAAGCTCAATGAGTGAGGTCAAGGCTGGCCAGTCACAGATGACATGGATCTTGGTTGGATCAACATGCACCCAATGCTCATCAACAATGTAGCCTAGGTACTGGACCATGTTCATGCCGAAGGATATTTTTTTGAAATTTTCATATAGCTTGTGTTTCCACAGAGTGTGCAAAACCTATTGAATGTGTTGTAAGTGTTCCACCCAATTCTTGCTACATATGAGGATGTCATCCAAATACACCACCACAAAATAATTGGTGAAAGGCCACAAGATATCATCCATCATCCTCATGAAATTTGTTGGGGCATTTGTCAAGCCAAAGGGCATGACCAACCATTCAAAAAGGCCTTCTTTGGACTTGAAGGTAGTCTTCCATACATCAGTCTGCTCTATTGAGACCTGGTGGTAGCCGAAATTCATATCAATCTTACTGAAGTGTTTTTCCCCCTTGATTTGGTCAAGGAGATCTTATTTAGGGCCCATTAATCAATGCAGAGTCGCTAGGACCCATATTTCTTTTGCATAAGCATGATTAGGCTTCTAGAAGGTGATGAGATTTGGCGGATGTGCCCCTTTTCGAGCATCTCTTGTATCTAGTGCTTGATTTCCTAATTTTCAAACTGAGAGAGGTGATATATTATCCCATTGGGTGGTGGTGCGTCATGGGTCAGATCGATTGAGTGATTGACCTCACAGTACAGAGGTACCCCAGTGGGTGAGGAGAAGATGTATTTGTATTCTTCCACGACCTTATCCACTTGATTATGCTACATGGAGAGACCTTTTGTGGAGGCCATGGATGTGGCTATAACCTTCCACTCACTTTGAGCATGAATCACGAAGAAGAAAAACTTCTCGGTCTGAGAGATGACCTTCCTGCATTACTTAGCAGAGATCAAGGAAATGGCGGTAGATGGGACTGCCTTAGGTATCATGTATAATTTCCTAACCAAAGTAATAATAACACTACGAGGCCTGGACTTATATATAGCATGAAATTTCCATAAATAAGGTTGGCCCAAAAGAACATCACAAAATTCAAGGGGATGACATCACACAATACCTCATATTTTAAGGGATTGATGTTGTAGGCTAGGCGGCACTGTTGGCTAACACGGAGATCACTCCCTTGGCGGAGCCATCCACTGGTGTACCGATGTGGGTGTGGTGTTGTCGGAATATCCAACCACTTAACGACCTTTGTTGAGATGAGGTTCTTCTGGCTACCACTATAAACGATGAAGTGTAGCGGAGTACCCTTCACCCACATCTGTAAATGAAAGAGGCGCTCACCTTCCTCTAGTTTATCAAGTTCGTTGGGTTGGACCTTAGTGGTGGTAGAAATGGTGGCACTGGGTTCTGCATCAATGATCCATCTCCCTTTTTCTGTTTCTAACTCAAATTCGAAGCCTACATATGATTCAGAGGCTTTCACCTCGGCCACCAATTATTTATTGAGCGGAATTCAGTGGTGTTATGTTAGGGGTCTTACGGAACTCACGCCATTTACTACTGTCTTTTTTTGTATTCCCATTGTCCTTCTTTGTTTGCAGTTTGGATTGGTTGTCCTAAGGCTGTCCATTATTTCTCTGCATTTTTTTCTTCATGTTGTGGTCCCCTTTTCCCTGCTTCTATTGTGAGAGGTTTGCAAACCCAAACTGTCGCATCTTTTGTTTAAGCTTCTGCTCGATTTTGATAGCATATCGATAGGCTGCGCCCAAGGAATAAATGTCCATAAACTCCATTTCTATATAGATGTATCTATGTCGAATGTCGCAGTACTTGAGCACCATATGTCACTCATGGTATTTGATACCCATCTTGGTGCACAAGGTATGGAATACATTGGTGAACTCTGGAACTATTTGGTCCCTTTCCTACCGCAGTTTGGTCCATATTGTATATAAGTCGTCATAACTTCCAACAAGGTAGTATTGTTCCTTAATATTATCCCTTAAGGAACCCCAAGTGGGTACAAATACAAATAATGTAGACCCCCCTATATCCTTTTGCTCACAAAAAGTCTCCCACCAATCTTTGACATGGGGGACAACTTTGAGCGCAAATGTAATCTTTTCTCAATCGAAAAAGTTGTAGACAGAAAAATACCCTTCTAGAAGGTTTAACCATTTGTCTACAGCATTTGCATATGTTTTACCTTCAAATATAGGAATATAAAAATTGATATGTAGCTTGAAGGGGGAGGGGCCTCCGCTTGAGGTAGATGTGTCGCATGTTGGAAGTTGTCAAAGGATTTGTGCAAATTTATCCATCATTTTGTTACTTTGTCACGAGAGGGATTCCTCAAGCAACAGTTTAAAGGGATATCCTACCCCATCATCTCTCTTTTCTTCCCCCATGGGCATTCTTCGGGTTCGACGAGGCTAATCTTGCAAAGGCTCAACTGGTTTGACTCCCAACTGCTTATACCATGACCTTGGTGGGACATGCACAAAGAAAGAAATGAAGAGAAGACTTCTCTGATACCACTAATCTGGATTTATGAGTGGAACAAAATGAAATGAAACACATATAAATAACATTAATGCAGATATACAGAGAATAATAACAAATATATAGTGTAACTTAACTTCTATTAAATAAGAAATCTGTTGAAACTATAAAATGCAGAATGAAAATAATCTTGCTCGAATGGTGGTAGCTAATATCTGAGAAGATATGTTGCGGCTATGAAAATTCATCTGATCACATTACAATGAGGCCTCCATTCCTTTTTAGCATCAAGAAGTGAACATAAAACCTTATACATCCAAAAACCTAACCATAGGATATGAAGCACCAAAAGTCATGTGGGTCATGATGGAGTAAGTTGGTACATCAACTTCCTGTGGTCGTAACTTTTGCATATGATCTTTGTTTTAGGCGCACGATAGCCCATTGGAAAGGTCTATTTGAGTACTACACATTATGTCATCACACTTTTACTTTTTCTATAGTGTGACTGTGGCGGGCCCAAAAAATGTTGTTTATGGCCTCAAAACGGCCTTGGAAGTTTAGGACCTGAAAATCTAGAAAAAAACTACCAAGATAAAAATTGTAACTGTCGAGATGAAAGCTATATGTGAGCCAGCTGGAAGAGGTGGGTGGCAATAAATATCCACCAGGATGAAAAGGACCTCATCATAAGACTAAGAGAAACATGGCCTCATTCAAGGTGTTGAACCTAGTAGTGAAAACAACAACAACTATAGTTCATTCTACAACTTTGAAGGTTTGGGAATGACTTGGTGTTTTAGAATTAACGATAGTTCCAATAGATGAACATAGAGTCATCTTCGGACAATAATTTTTTAAATTTTCCAAAGAAATTCCCATGATCCATGAGAACTATCTGATGTTCTTGGATGGGACCAAGAATTGTGGTGTGCCTACAATGACTAGAAGAAATTTGGGAAGGGTGTTGAGAAATTCAACTGTGAAGTTGATTGATACAACCATTAATCCCATGAACACACTTTGTGTCTTCACATAGCAGTAAGGAGAGTTGGTTCTGGGTAAAGGAGCCTTGGGTGTTTAGAACAAAGTTGTCCCCATAAGGAATAGTTTGGCAGCATTGGAGACTTTGGTGGAGATAGTATTAGAAAATTCTAATCGATTGTGCACTTTCGTGAACCAGAGGCAATACATTAGAGGAATAATGAAGTTTGCAATAGTAGCAATCGTACGAGTTCATGAAAAAGGTACTCTCCAAGATGTAGCTTGTTTCACTAAGAATGGTGTACTAGGGAAGGTAGTTCAAAAGGACACCAATATTTCATTGTGAAAAAACCTAAGTGTTGGGTTTGAATAATGCAAGGAGGAACTTGATTAATATAAATCTCAGTTTCAATATAACATATCGATTGAAGGAAGGATTGGTGAATCTGAGCCCCTTATGGGTGCAATTCAACATTGTGAAAATCAACAAGTTGAGGGCACTATTGATGTTGTTTTAGCTATCCCATTAGAGATCTTTTGAGGTATATAATGGGACTCCTAAGGAAAATAATAAAATAAGAAAATAAGAAAGAAAGAAAATAGAAAACTATTTTTTAATATTATTTTCAACTTATCTCCCTGTAGGTTTGCTCAAATTTCAAATGTAGGCATTTGTTAGATGCATGATTAAATTATTCCTCCAATGAGTATTCATGTTTCATACTTTTGATAGACCCACGGTGAGATAAACTAGAATTACATGAAATATTTTTAAGGAAACACATTTTTTTCATGTATTTCTAGTTTATCTCACTGTGATTCTATCAAAAGTATGTAGCATGGGTACTCATTGGAAGAAGAATTTAATTATGCATCCAAATAGTTCCTACATTTGAAATTTTAGTAAACCTACAAGAAGATAATTCAAAAACATGATTAGAAAAACATAGTTTTATTCATTTCCCTCCAAAACTATTTACCCTTGTGGTTGACATCATCAATTTGAACCCTACTAGTTCTTTTAAAGTTGATGTTGATAGAAAAAAAATTGTTTTGAGGCCCATTTTTTCTCAAAATTTCTCTAATGATCATAGAACTTAGAAGCGGTGATATTAGAGATCACTGGAAAGGCTCGATAACCTATTGAGAAGAAGGGGTTGAGTAAGCCTATTAAGAGGCCAGCCAAGAGGATAAAATAAGGTGAAGGTGGTTGAGGAACCTTTGGTGACTACCGAAGAAGTGCATGATTCAATAGAATTCAATATAGGCAAATATTTGGTGGATGTGGCATAGAAGTTCACACAGTTCTATTGTGAGGTTCTCTGGAGTGAAGCCTATCGGTTGACACCAGATCTATTGAAAGAAATTGCAAGCCATGATTCTCATCAATTCATTTGAATATAGGATAAGGATTAGGAGGATTCTAAGGAAATCATTAGATACTTGAATAGAAAGCATGAGTGTGAGAAGTTCAGTAGATAAAGATTTAGATAGATAAAAAAGTTTGATTTATCATAATGATGAAACTTGCAGTGGTGGTAGTCCATGTTGGTCATCCTCTTCTTCTCGATGAGATTGTCTTAGGTAGCCTACTTATCAATGTTACAGGTATGAACTAACTGAGAGGGGGGGGGGTGAATCAGTTAGTGTAGATTATTAATAATTTCTTTCCTTTTCTAACTTTGAATCATTAATCTTAGTGGCAGTGAGTCTTTACTGTGAAATCCAGAGTTATAAACATA